>MDKI01080596.1:0-33825 GCA_005239505.1 Nicotiana paniculata
CAATATAAACTTGCGGGTGAAATTTTACACTCGAAGATTTGACCAAATTATTTGGTGTTGTTGTCTAAGGCCTGATGTGGAAACTATTGCAGTGCTGAATTATTACTTGTTCTTACCGTATTGTGGTTTTCAATTTTCGGGTTGTGTTCCCGTCCATTCTTCTATGTATTATTATGATGTTCTGTTGTTAATGGTTGTATTCCTTCTGCATTGTATTTGTTATGTTGCTAATTATATTGCGTAGTCCTTAGATAGATTTCATGCTCTGTCATTCCTATATTTATGCCTGTTTAATTTATTAGACCAGTGGGTGTCCTGACTAGTCCTCGTCACTACTTCACCTAGGTTAGTCTTGATACTTACTGGGCACCATTGTGGTGTGCTCATTCTACACTTCTGCACATTTTTGTGCAGATTCCAGGTTTTTCATAGTCGGCCGATCGATAGTTAGCAACGCGGTTGCTGTTGTGAAGACTCAAGGTAAACCGCTACAGCATTCACGGGTTTCGGAGACACCATCTTATTTTTTGTTCATACACTGTTGTACTTATTTCCAAAGAGTGGTAATTAGAAATTTTAGTGTAAATCTTTAAAGCTTATGACTTGTACTCACCGGGTTTTGGGAAGATGTGCAATGTATAGAGATTTTGTAACGACCCCGCCGGTCGTTCCGTGAGATAAGCCCTCTTTTCCCTGTTTCTTCCATATCATGTATTGCTTAGCCTATTGATTATGTGTAGGGTCGGTTGGTTTGGGTTTGGAGTGAACGTGGTGAGAATTGAGACACTTAGTCTCTTAAGTTAGCCTTATAGTTAGAAAAGTCAACCGGAAGTTGACAATTGGGTAAACGACCTCGGAATGTAGATTTTATGGCCCGGATAGCTTCGTTAGGTGATTTGGGACTTAGGAGTGTGCTTGGAATGTGGTGACAATGTCTAGAGTATCATTAGGCTTAAATTGGCGAAATTGAGTTTTTGGCGAATTCCGGTCGGCAGTGAAAAATTAGCTATCAAGGCCGGAATGGAATTTCGGAAGTTGGAATTGGTGTGCAGTGTCATTTTGGATGTGTGTGCAAATTTTCACGTAATTCAGACGAGGTTTGGTTAGTTTCGGCACCGTCGGTGATTTTCGGAAGTTTGAAGATCCTTAGGCTTGAATCATGGGTTGGTTTGGTGTTTCAATGTTATTTTGGGTGTTCTGAGGGTTCGACTAGGTTCGGGTGATCATGTATGACTTAATGGTACTTTTGGTTGGGTCTCGAGGGCCTCAGGATGAGTTCGGATGGTTATCGGCATGATTTTTGGTAATTTGGAACTACTGGTGTAAGCTTTCTTGTTTTCCGCACCTGCGGAAGGGGGAGCCGCAGGTGCAAGGTCGCTGGTGCGGTCTAGGAGCCGCAGATGCAGAGTTTGAGGGGGCTAAGATTTTTCCGCAGATGCGGAATCTTTGGTTGCAGGTGCGGGCTTATGGACTGCAGATGCGAGGTTGGATTTTTTAGTGGGATTCCGAAGAAGCGCATATAGGACCGCAGGTGCGGGTCCGCAGGTGCGATTTCTCTAGGCAGAAAGTATAAATACCAACCTTCGTGAATTTCGGGTTATTTCATCAACATTCTCATATGGACTTGATCTTGAGAGAGGGTTTTGAAGAGGGAAATCAAGAGAACTTCGTGGAGGTAGGATTTTTGGACCTAAAACTCATTTCTATGGTGCTATTTGATTGATTAGGGGTGAAATTTATGGAAAATTAGTCACTAAATTGAGGGTTTAGGGCTTGGGAATTTGAGACTTTAAATTGAGGAATTGAGGGGCCATTTGTGGTTGGATTTGGATGTATTTTATATGGGTATACTCGTGGAAGGATAAGGATTCTAGTTTTGTGATTTTTATCAAATTCCTAGACGTGGGCCCGGGGGTCGGGTTTGACCAATTTTGGGATTTTTGCTTAATTTTGATAATTTTTTATTGGGTTTCGTCTCACTAGAATATATTGATGATATTAATCTGGTTTTGGTTAAATTTGGAGCAATTTAGGGCCGATTCGAGAGGCAAGAGCATTGCGGAGTAGTTTTCGGGCCGGTTTGAGGTAAGTAATGACTGTAAATCTTGTCCGGAGGGTACGAAACCGCGGACTTCACATTTTACCAATGTTTTGGAGTGGTGCACATGCTAGGTGACGAGTGTGTGGCGCGCACTGTTGGGAGATTTTTACTTGGTCCGTCCCGTGGCAACTATTAAGTTGTGTATTTGACTCTAATTCATATTACATTTCATGTTTTAAGACTATTACTATATATTTGGGATGTACTCCATGTTTGGGGCCTTGTGCCGACCTGTTTATATCCCTTAGGGGCTTTTCACTATTGTTCTTCACTGTGTTGACTTATGATTCACACTCAGTCATATCATGTTTAACTGATTTCGAAACTCAGTCTTATTTACACTATTTTGTGATATAAAATGATATTTTGGGTCGAGTGCCCCGTTTTACTTATAGCCCGAGTGGATTTTGAGAGATTTCTGACTTAGTGTAGCAGAGGGCCTGTATCGTGAGGATATTATGGGATCGGGCTGCGTCTCGCAGCATGTTGAACTATTCATGATATGTGAGAGGTCGAGAGCCTGATTGATTATGCCACGAGATGGCTTGATATTAGCGCTTGGGTTGTAGGAGCCCCTCTGGAGTCTGTACACCCCCAGTGAGTAGAGGTACCTACTGAGTGCGAGTGCCGAGTGACTTGGGAGGCATGAGTGATTGTGAGGTAGCCCGAGGGGGCTGATACTGAGTGATTGTGAGGCATGCTGAGTGACTGATGCTGAGTGGTGATACACCCAAGAGCAGTTATGATACATGTTTTCATCTCAAAGACTATTTATGAATTCTGTCAACTTATTATACTGAATCACTTTGAATTCTATGGAGCTTGTGAAAAGGCACACTTTCAAATGATATTTTACTTAAATCGATTTCTAAAGGTTACAAGATATCGTATTTGTGTTTTGAAAGACATATTTCTTTTACTGTGCATTGATGATTGTTTTACGTGTTTCGTCGCCTTAGACATTATTTACTTTCATTACTACTGAGTTGGATTACTCACATTACTCCCTGCACCCCGTGTGCATATTCAGGTGCTGGGACTGAGCGCTAGCTTCTTCTACACTCTCTTGGAGCCGGTTTTCGGTATTTGAGGTAGCTGTTCGGCGTCCGCAGCATACTCTGTTTCCCTTCTTGTTTTGTTACTTACTGTTTATCCTCTATACTAGTTGTAGTATTGATATAGTATTACTTTGTATTATTCATAGATGCTCATGACGGTTGACTCCAGATTTTGGGGCGATGTTTTTAGATGTTTATCTACTTTGTTGCTTTGAATTGTTAAATCGGAAGAATTTTATGAAATATCGCACAGTTTTGAATTTAAATGGGAAGACTTTATGTTATTTCGCGGTTTTTTGGCTAGCCTAGCACCTTGATAGGCGTCATCACGGCCAGCTTTGGTTTGGGGTCGTGACATATTTATTTCAAAAGGCATCTAAAAGTTTTGTTATTATGAGTTATGTCTATTTAATATTAGGCTTACCTAGTCCTTAAGACTAGGTGCCGTCACTATACCCAACGGAGGGAAATTTGGGTCGTGACAATTATCACTATTTATGTTGTTTATGTTAATTCTTACTTATTATATCATGTTTTGTTGGTTGAATGTTATAAATATGATTGACTTACCTAGTCTCAAAGGCTAGATTCCATTACGATTCCTCCGGTGGGATTTGGGTTGTGACAAAAAGTGTGGTTCTGCACTTTTACAAAATGTATTCAACACTTTGGAATCAGTTGTAAAATCTTTGAGAAGTGTGGTTTGTACTTTAAAGTATGGTGCCGCACTTTTGGTCCGAAATATAGGAAGTATAAATACCTAGATTTTTTAATTTTTATTTCATTCTTCACTATTTTGGTGACTTGGGAGCTCGATTTTGAGGGGTTTGGACCTAGATCTTCATGTACAAGCTTAGAATAAGTGATTTTAACCTAAATATATGGTTTATACATGAATCTATCACTAGCTTTGACATAAAAACATGGGATTGAACAAGATATATTGGGGGTTTGTCCATAATTTTGAAAAAGAGTCTTTTAAGGTTTTAAGTATCGATTTAAACTCGAATTTGAATAATAAATACATATTTTTACTCGTGGGGTTATGGGTCAAGAAGATTAGACCATATACTCAGGATTTGACGATGTGTGCCCGATTGACTTTGAATTAACTTTTGAGAATGGACTAAAGTTGAAGCTTAATCATTGGAGTTGATTTTTATAGCTTTATTTCCTTATTGAGTCGTATTTGGGATAGATTAGGCTAGTTTGATGAATTTGTAGCTAGAGAAGATGGATTTTGAAGAGTAGATCAAGCTTAGGATTAGGTAAGTATCTCACTTACACTCAACTTGAGGGAATTTTTCCTAAAATAGATTTAAATGATAATTGCCATGTGTTTGGGGGTGTCATATACGCGAGGTGATGAGCGCATACGTGGATACAAGGTTACACCATATTTTGGGTACATTTTAGGTATCTTAACGCCTTGTATGGACACATGTTCTTCTTGTGATATGCTTTAGACTGCTTGTATGAATACTTGAGCTTTCTTGTTCATGTTTGAGATAATGTCTAGGCTTTTGATGCTTAATTTAGATATGATTTCAATATTTATGATGCATTACATGTTGGATTCGTAGTCATATGTCAGACATATGCATACATTATGCATATAGATCATCTCTTGTACACATGCATACATCTGTGTTTATTCTAGGTCCATATACATCATACATGCTATCTCTTGGTCATATGCGTACATCCATGCATATGATTCTCTGATATGGGTAGAGGTTGGTACGATGGTATGTGTCGTGTGGTTGATATTAATATGACACGATGGTTGATAAAATTATGACACGATGGTTTATTCGCATAATTTTTATGATTATAGCACGATATTACATTTCGTGCAGTTGATGAATGATTTATTTATATTTATGAAAAACATGGAGCTATAATTATCGAGCGCATGGATTGTATCCATCCCTCTATAGAGACCCGATGTGATGACTCGGCAGGTCATTTTGTGTATTTGAGCTGCATTCCACAATTTGATACTCCCTACAAGCTTGTTTGTTGTTTTGTGACTTGCGAGAATGGTTGGTTTGGTTTCGGGAAGGTTGTGGAGTGTATTGGAACACTTAGTTACATGGTTGGAAGCTTAAGTTACAAGAGTAGACCAAGGTTTAACCTTTGAATAAATAACCTCAGAATGATGTTTGAATGGTCCCAATAGGCCCGGATGGCATTTTGGACTTCGGCGTGTGTCTGGATTAGGTATGCAGAGCTTGGGTTTCAAATGAGATGTCACAGAAGCTGTAACAAGGACCGCAGATGCAAGATCCTTGGCAAAATATTATAATCGAGAGTTTGACTTCGTTTTATCATATTTTGAGATTTGGAGCTCAGATTGGAGCAATTATTTAGGCTATTTTCACTCACTTGGATTGGGTAAGTGTTCTTATCTCGGATTTGATTATTATTCTTGATTTTATCCTTGATTTTAGGTTTTCGTTGACGAATTTAAGAAAAAGAAATTTGGGTTTTTGCAAGAAAGTTTGGAGAATGACTAGTTGAGATTTGAACCCCGACTCGGAATTGGATTTGGATGAAACTTATATATTTGGACTCGTATTCAAATGAAATTTGTGACTTTTATCGGGTTCTCGAAAGCGAGCCTGGGTTGACTTTTTGTTGACTTTGTGCAACTGGATAAAGATCGAAGCTTTATTAATTGGAATTGCTTCCAATAGATTTGTTTGACGTTATTGAGTTATTTTTGTCTAGATTTGACCCATTCGAAGGCCGGTTCGAGTGTCAAGATATTTTATGTAGTATATCTTGCCTAAGTTTGGTTTGAGGGAAATTTTCCAGTTGGATATGATATTTGATTTATGTTTGGGGTGATGCACGTGCGAGGTGACGAGCGTACATGCGGACACCCGAGGTTGCTCATGATCGGGGTAGACTTTAGGCTACTGTGTGCCTTGTTTTACTATCATGCTTCTTTGATACCATGTTTTCGTTGCTTATTTGACTACGTGAGCTATTATACATGCTAGAAATCATGTCTAGATGGTTAATCATCTATTTAAGGCATGATAGGGTTATTTTAATATGTTGAGCTCTTTTATTTTTCTGTAGTCGTACTCTCTATTCATGATATTATATTTGCATGTTATACCTCTATCTCGGTGAATTCTTTATATGTTATCTCATATGTTGTTAGTGTCCTTATGTGTGTGACACATGTTTGACTTTTGTTGTGGCACGGTTGTTTATTCCATGCAGTACTTTGATCATGGCACTGTAAGATATGAGCATATTGAGATTTCAGTGCATTGACGATTGATATTGGGCTATAGAGCTATGTTGATATTAACAGTGAGGTTAGGCATGCTCCACGCCCCATATTTGGGTTGAATGGCATTGATATAGAGGTGATACGTGCACCAGGCCCATATCGAGCTAAGTGATATTGATTGTTGACTTTTGATCTAATAAGCGGTTGGGCTAGGATCCGCCCCTTCGGAGGTAGGTATTAACTTGTGGATACAAGCACACGAGATGTGCTTGGTGAGGGTCTTATGCCAGGCACTATTACATTAATAAGTGTGGGTGTGTGTGATGATTGAGTGTACTCGTGCCAGGCACTATACATGTGTTGAGATTTGGAATACTTGATGATTAAACTGCAATATTGTTGATTTGGCATGTAAACTTTTCATGCATGCATACTGTTGTATCTTTCTCATGCTATCTGGTACTTGATGTCTGTATCTAATATTGAAAGCTTGGAAATCGTAGTTTAAACTAATAATCCATGTTTAGGTGATTTATGGTATAATTGATGACCTTGATTATTATATTCCAAAAACATGATTATTGCTCCTCTTAATGTAATAAAGTCGTACTTGATTTTACTTGAATTGCTTTTCCTTTTGTCGTTATTATGTTGTTATTTCTGTTGTTTCCTATTGAGAATGAGTATTGAGCCTTTTAAAGCTCGTCACTAGTTTTAGCCCGAGGTTAGGCTTGTTAGTTAATAAATGCATGAGGCCGGTTGTACTCACACTACACTCTATACTTTATGTGCAAATCCAGGTACTACTGAGAGAGATGATTTCTAGAGAGTAGCATTTTTTACCCGTTGGAGATTTTGAGGTAGCATTGTGGCCTCGAAGTCCCTTTTTCTTAGTTCATGTTATTACTATCAAATACATCGGCAGCCCCTTAAAGTTGTCCTCACTTTTCACTTACACACTCTATCTTAAGTCCGTTTCATTTGAACACCTCAACCATATCTCATATGTTCCATTTAGACACAAAAAGCTGACATGGAAAGTCAAGTGTTTCTCACATTATCCAGGCGCGTGAAATGGTCAAAAAAACAAACTCCTCGCACTTTTTCTCTTTTTTATTTTTTCCTTCCTTATCTTCCTCTCTTACCTCCTTCTTCGACGGAAAATATGGAATAACCAGCAAAGTTTTCTGGTAATCAATTTCTTCAATAATATCTTTTTACTCTTCTTCTCCCTCTATCTCTCTCCCATACACAAATTACACTCAGAAAATGCTAACAAACAAACCCAAATTTGTAAAAGAAATAATTGGGAAAATGTCAAACCAATGTACTCCACCATCATCACCAATAGCCTGCCTTTCGCAGAAACTCAAAATCAATATATTTTCTTCTACCAAATTGGCCGAATCCATGGCTGAAAAATAGCAGAAAATGGTTGAAAACTTGATAGAAAAATGCTGAAATGGCAGAAATCATTTTTTTTGGGATTGACAGACCTCAAGTCTCGGATCTAAAGTTCCCTGTATTATTTGACTAATTCGAACTTATACTATAAAATATTTGCAGATATACTTCTAAAAGAAAAAGACGGGGGGAGGGAATTTCTTGACTGCAATTCTTGACAGCACTCGAAAAGAAAAAGAGGGGGGAATTTCATGACTGCAATTCTTGACAGCACTTTGCAACTTTGCACTTTGTATTTTTCTCACAAACAAAAGTGCTGGAAGATGACGGAAGGAGTGTCGGAGAAAATGACGGAAGGAGTTGGGGGATGTTTTTATTTTATTTTTATTTAATTTATTTAAAGTAAATCCACATGTCCTTGTCGTATTCATCACTTTAGCGCGTAAATTACACGCATCTTTTGTGTTTGACTGCTTATTAATTTTGTGTCTAAATGGCACATATGAGATATGGTTGAGGTGTTCAAATGAAACGGACTTAAGATAGAGTATGTAAGTGAAAAGTGAAGACAACTTTAAGGGGATGCCGATGTATTTGGCCTTAATATTTCAGACAGTACTGTATTTCAGTTCAGGATCTATTTTCTATCGAGCTCATATGCTCGATGACACCAGATTTTGGGATGGTTTTCAGTTATATCGCTATTTTGATTTCAGACATTTATGTTATATCGTTGTTGAGACTATTTCATACTACTATTGAAGTTTATTTCTGCTTATTCTTTATTCTCTTCCTTAGCAAGCGGAGTTAGGCGCCATCATGGTTTCAGTGAGAATTTGGGTCGTGAAAAGTTAGTATCAGAGCACTAGGTTTCTTAGGTATCATGAATCACAAGCAAGTCTAGTAGAGTCTTGCAGATCGGTACAGAGACATATGTACTTATATTCGGGAGGCTACAAGGTTGTTAGGAAAACTTCTCTTTCTTTCATTCTCTGTCGTGCGAATCTGTTTATCCCTACGCTTGAAACTTTGCTCTTCTATTCTCTCACAGATGATGAAGACACGATCCTCTGGTGCAGCTGAGAAAGCACCGGTACCCCAAGCCAGATCCCCGAGAGGTCGAGGCTGAGAAAGGGGCAAGGATGGAGCACGCGTTAATGCAGTTAGGGGCCCTGCTCGAGCAGACGTCGTAGAGCCACTTGTAGCTCCTGTTGAGAATCAAGTTCATGATTATATTGAGCCGGAGGTACCACATCAGGTTCCCCGGGGTTTGTTTGGTTAGCCAGTTGTTCAGAATGCTTTGGTACACATGGTTGGTTTGTTCGAGAGTTTGGCTTAGGCTGGGGAATTTCCTATTATACACACTCTAATGGAGTCCAATAAAGTTGACTTCACCGCCTTCTAGATGCGGGGTCCAGCCAAGATGTGGGAGTCGATTTATGAGTTAGGAAAACTAGCAAGTTCACCTCCTCTTACTTGGTCTCAGTTCTCCGAGTCTTTTTGGAGCAGTTTGTGCCCCACACTAGGATAGAGGAGCTGAGGAGACAGTTTGATCACCTTTAGCAAGGTCAGATTTCAGAGATACAGTATGAGATGAGGTTTACAAATTTGTCCCATCATGCTACTATTTTGATTCCCTCTGAGGAAGAGAGAGTTAGGAGATTCACTGATGGTCTTCACCCCAGAATTCGCCTTACTATGGCTAGAGATACCAAGATCGAAGCTTCATTTCACCATGTGGTGGAGATAGCGCGTCGTGTTGACCACATCCTCAATGAGACTAGGGAGTTTATGTAGGGTAGGGACAAGAGGTCCCAACATTCATATAGCTTTGGTGGTGCCTCGTCTGGAGGTTGAGGTCGATTTGAGAGAGGCCATTTAAGCAAGCCAGCTTACTATACACCATCACCTAGTAGAGGAGCTTATGTACTGTCTCATTCAATGCACTTCCAATGCAGAGTACTTATCATGCTCCATTTATTCAGTGTTCATCGGTACCAGGTTCTTCTGGTGGGTATTCTAGTTCATGGGGTCCGACTCAGGCCTCGCAGTCGTTTTCTATCAGAGGTTGTTCTGAGTGTGGAGATCTGGGGCACGTCAGTGAATACTACCCCTGTCTTCGCGGAGGTTTAGAGCAACAAGGAGGACAGATTATGATATCGACTTTTCAATCAGCTTAGGGTGAAGGTCTCCCAAGACGTGGTTGTCCTAGAGGGGAGATTCGTCTAATGGAGGTCAGGCCAGATGTTATGCATTGCCAAGGAGGACCGAGGCCATTTCTTCTGATGCAGTTGTTACAAGTATTGTTTTTGTGTGCCACAGAGATGCTTCGGTATTGTTTGATCATGACTCTAGTTATTCATATGTGCCATCATATTTTGTTTCTTGTTTGGATATGCCACATGATTTGCTTGCCACTCTTGTTGACATATCTACACTGATTAGGGATTCTATTGTGGTGGATTGAGTTTATCGATCCTGCGTGACCACCATATGTGGTTTTGAGATAAGGGTGGACTTTCTATTGTTGGATATGGTGGATTTTAATGTGATCTTGGGTATGGATTGGCTGCCTCTGTACCATGTTATTCTTGATTTTCATGCTAAGACCGTGACATTAGCTAAGGGTTCTCTTGGTTGCACTCCGAGCAGAGTTATCTAATTATTGAAGGTTCAACGGATGGTTAAGAAAGGATGTTTAGTGTATCTAGCCTTCGCCAGAGAATTTAGTGTTGGTACTCCTACAGTATAGTCAGTTCTAGTATTAAGGGAGTTTCCGGATGTGTTTCTTGCGGACCTATAGGATGGGAACCCCTCTCAATAAGATTCGATGAAATTATACGGAAGGATGTAATACCTATTGAGACACGAGCTCTATAATATGCATTTCTCGTATAAGATTCATCCAACTCGTACTTACTACGTATTTACGCCAATGAAAGAAAAGGGATAGCCATTACATACCCTATCACAATCTGTCCAATTACCACATTGTACTCGTCTCATTGCACCTTACTCTACAACAATGATAATAATGCAAAGCTACGACAGATATAACTTGGTACAACGATCGACAAGCTTATTTTATATTAAAACGGGCAGAATATCCCATGTTTTTGTTACATTTACCACTCTATATAATGCACCAAAAACTCAAACAACAAACAAACAATATATATATATATATATATATATATATATATACAAAATACAACCAGCACAATAGTACGCCGAGCATTAAACTCGGTTCGTGCGTAAAAAAACTATATTGTCAAACCCTTTCCCCCCTTCCTTTTTTCCTCCGAAAATGTTGATAATAACAACAAAATATACTCAGGTTATTCCAGCAATTTTCCAGCCATAAAATGCTGCAAGAACACCTCCCAAACCATCCAACAATCGACAATAACATAACTACGATTTTTAGGTTATAGTAACATGCTTTCCTACTTCTCTTTTTTTTCAAATCGAATAACAGAAACAACAATACATAAATAAGCTTCTTCTCGTTTAAACCAACCATGAATTCACTTAAAGAAATAAGCTTACAATAGCCAGCAATGGCACAACAACAACAGCACGCTAACTCTTTCAAAACATACAAGTTCTAGTATTTACACCAAGCTACATATCATAGAAGCTTAGACCAAGGAAGGAGAAGCATAAAATCACCTCACACACTTAGAATCAGCCAAAACTTAGGCTCAACCCACCTTGATTTAACCTCCAACGCATCCACAAAAAAAGAGGAAACGAAACTAGCAAGCACTTCGGGTTTCTCGTCACTAGAATCGCTTGGTAACACTTGAAATCACATAGGATTTGGGGATGATTGAGAGATAAATTTTATGGTTTCTTAATGTTCAAAATTTATGTGAATAGAGTGAGAGAATTTAGCCCTTTAAAAGGCCTTTTTGCCGACGACCCGCCTTTCTTGGTTTGGGGGGAATTAATTTAGCCATTCCTTTCATCAAGTAGGTGATGAACATACTTGATTAATTATCACATGATGGTACTTATCTTATTTAAACATGTGTTTCGTCCTCGTTTAATAATTAAAACACGTATTAAGTACTTCCGCAAGTAGGACGAGTAGACAAGCAGCTCAGTTTGGGTAAGCCAGCAACTTATTTTTTATTTGCTCAAAATCCCATTTCTCTTGCTTAAGTGCATTATTCAACCTCAACTTGGTCGTACATATATTGAATGAAAATACAAGATGTAACATACTCCCCCTTAGGAACATTCGTACTCGAATGTAGGGGTATACGTGAGGATATTCATTCTTACAAGTTCTTTTGAAAAATTTGATAGGTCACCTCTGTAATACTGGCTATCTCGAACTTTCCAGTAAACATACCAATCGCCAAATTGGGCTATACCAAAAGATATAATACAACACAAGTCTCAACAGCTAACAAACATCAATATAAGTGCAGGGATATCAAGACTCACCTCAATTGTCTCTAAATAATCTATGTTGCCTCACTATGAATTGCATCTTCCACCTGAAACAAATGAGGCTACTTCTTCCTCATTGCCTCATCTGGCTCCCAAGTCATCTCCTCCCGATTCTTATTCCTCCACAGCACCTTAACGGAGACTACGTCTTTGGTCCTCAAGTTACAGACCTGGTGATTTTGGATAGCAATTGGAACCTCCTCATATGAAAAATATTTTATGATATGAAATTCATCTACTACAAAACTCGATAAGGGTCTTTGATACACTTCTCAAGATGTATACATAAGAGATCGGATGCACTGACTCCAAGTCTGAAGGTAGATCTAACTCGTAGGACACTTTTCCTACTCTGTGGACAACCCTGTAAGGTCGATGTATCTAGGTCTAAGCTTTCCCTTCTTACCGAATCTCATATCTCCCTTTATTTGTGATACCTTCAAAAATACCCAAACGTCAACCTGGAACTCCAGATCTCGTTGTCGATTATCTGCATATGACTTCTAGCGGATCTGAGCTGCTAATAACCTTACCTGAATAAGCTTCACCTTCTTTACAGCCTTCTGGACCAAGGCACATCCTAATAACCCTGATTCACTAACCTTGAACCATCTTATGGGAGATCTACTCTTCCGCTCGTATAAGGCTTCATATGGGGTCATCTGAATGCTAGAATGCAAATTTCTATTATACGCAAACTCAATAAGTGGAAAATGATCATCTCAACTTCCTATGAAGTCCAGCACACACACTCATAACATATCCTAAAGCGTTTGTATAGTATGCTCAACCTAACCGTTTGTCTGCGGGTGGAAAGTTGTACTGAGGTTCACCTGCATCCCCAAACCTCTCTAGAAAGATCTCTAGATACTTATAGGCCGAGAAGAGAGGGTTAGCTCAATAACTTCATCAATTGGCTAGCATGGGAGTTCGACTATTGGACACATGCAATACTGGAGTTACTATTCAGGATAAAACATCATCATCCTTGGTAATAGAGATAATAGAGCGCCAGAGCGAGGTCCCATGTTATTACAACTTAGAGACAAGGCCCCACAGAAAGAAAATTAACCATTTGAAGTAACGGGAGATGGAGTCCTGAAGTATCAAGGGGCAGATTCTGTGCTCCAGATGTTGTAGGGCTTTGTCAGCAAATTATGGAGGAAGCTCATTATTCCCGCTATTCTATTCATCCAGGGTCGATGAAGATGTACCATGATAATAAATACATCTACTGGTGGAATTGTATGAAGGAAGATATAACTTAGTTTTTTGCCAAGTGTCCCGATTATCAGCAAGTAAAGGTTGAGCACCAGAAGCCGGTTGGGCTATCGTAGGATATAAAGATTCCGACTTGGAAATGGGAGGCAATCGATATGGATTTCATTACAGGTTTACCTCATGAAAGTTGTCTAGATATTCCTGGGGATCCTCTGAAGTAGCACCACTGAAGTGAACAGGGGAAAGCTTGATGAACCTGTCTAGTCTCCACAAAGCATCGGAAGTCATAGCTGCCCCATCAGCAATCGGGGCTGCAGCAACTGTCTGACTACCCCAACTGGGTTAGCTGCTGGGTTCTGGACCTGAGGAGTAGTCTGATCAGGAGTGTAGGTAGCATGAGTCTGGACCCCTCCTCCAGCCTGAGATACGGCTACTGCAACAGGGAGTGTGCCAGACTAGGCTACACTCTCCATAAGGCCCACTAATCGGACCAAAGCATCCTGAAGCATCGGGGTAGCAATGAACCCCTCTGGGAGATGAGCTGGTCCAGCTGGAGCCCCCTCATCATATCTCAACCTGGGGCTTCGCAGCTGGAGCTGCAGTATGAGCCACGATCTGAGTCCTGCCCTTGCCTCGGCCTCTTCCCCTAATAGGAGTTGCTGCTGTGGCTAGAGGACCGGATTGTTGGTCAACGGAAGAAGAAGCACGTGTTCTCGCCATCTGCGAGAGAATAGAAGAGTTCAATCAGTATTTTTCTGAGATATCAAGAATCGCACGAGAGAGTAGAAATAAAATGAGTTTGTTCCTAACTTCATAGCCTCTGAGAGATAAGTACAGACATCTCCGTACCGATCCCTCAAACTCTATTAAGCTTGTTCGTGAATTGTGAGACCTAGGCAACTTAGAGCTCTGATACCAACTTGTCATGACCCGATTTCCCAACCCACGTGATCGTGATGGCGCCTAACACCACACTTACTAGGCAAGCCAATGTTAGAACTTAACTAACCATTTTCTTTTAACAATTTGCTTAAACATGAATAAACAATTCAAAAAAAAATGAATACTGAATCTAATATTTCCCAATAAATAACTTCATGAATAATAACCGAATAACTAAACCGAACCACGAACTAAATATATACTACATAACTACCCAGGGTCTGGTGTCACAATTCACGAACTACTAAAGAGTACTACAAAAAAAATGGGCTGACAGAAATATGTCTCTGTTCGAATGAAATAAAATACTATCTATATAAATAAGAGAAGACTCTAGGAATCTGCGGACGCCAGCAGATCTACCTCGTGTCTCCGTGTAAAAACTCAAGTACACTTAAAGAATCAGCTCTGACCGGTACCTGGATCTGCACAAGAAGTGCAAAGTGTAGTATCAGTACAACTGACCCCATGTACTGAGTAAGTGTCGATCCTAACCTCGGCGAAATAGTGACGAGGCTAGGACATGAAACCACATAAAACCTGGACATGTATAAACATACTAGCAACAACAATAACAATTAAAGATTTAACATTATATCCAATAATGGGAAGGGATCATGCTATGGAGAATTTAACATAAGGAGTGAGAAAAACAACAAGACATCAATAAATAGTAATCAACAATAATTTAAAGCAATAAAAATATTAAAAAAAATAAGAACTCGCACGGCACCACCCTTCGTGCTTTCACTCTCATCCTCCCCATATCATAAATAAGCATACACAACATCACCCTTCGTGATTTTACTCTCACAATGTATTTCGTTTAGGCACGGCATCACCCTTCGTGGTTTTACTCTCAATAACATGGCATGGCATCACCGTTCGTGCTTTTACTCTCAATGATATGGCACGACATCACCCTTATTGCTTTACACTCTTTCTCACATGATAATGAATATAAAATGAATCATGCACGACATCACCCTTCGTGCTTTACACTCCTCCTTACCAATCACAGGATCATTAACAACATACAAAGAGGGATTTCGCAGGAAATCGATATTTCATCATAGTTTCTATTACCATTTATCATTTCAATCTCAATTCAATGTTCACAATATTATCCATCATGGTGGAACCGGATATCAAACTTCCAACATTTCAACAACAATGATAATCACAAGTAATAGGCTTTACAACTACCAAAATAATAAGAATTTACTTTCACAAGTAATAGCAAGTTTTCCTATTTTGGCTAGAAAATGGAATTTCGTCTAGGCCCGACCCTACTTGGTATAAATACATGGAAAACGGTATTTTTGGACTTTTGGCACATCTAAGACCTAAGGAGGCTAGAGAGAAGGTGGATAAGCCTAAGCACAAGGAATTTATCATTCAATCCTCACTCAAGACAAGAGTTTGGAACATTTTATGGTTTTCTTTATATTTGTAAGCAATTACTCCATATATATGGAATAGTTCTTTTTAGGGATTGACGGATTTGGTATTTTGATGACTGTTTGTGGACATTAACTCTAGTTTTTATGTATTGAATCATTTTGAGTGTTTTAATTATTGCATCCATATTAACATGTTCATGTAATCAAGAGAGGCATAACTTGTGATGTTTTTGCATTATCTTGTTGATTGAATTCATTGATTCTTCTTAGGTAATTGAAAGAGGCTAGTTGAATTATTGTCTAGACCTAGTTAGGAGGATAATTTAAAGAGGTTATCTTAAAAACCAATCCACTACAAATTCTTGCATATCTTCACTAAGTGTAAATTGGTTCATATTGTGAGGTTGAGACTTAATCGAGAGAGGCGTTTCTACTAAATGTTTGAACTAATAATTGAGTGAATTAGAGAGACTCACTTGAACATTAGAAGTGAATTAACTAGAGTTAAATCCTAGACAATTATCTTGCACATATCCAATAAACACCTATTTTCTCCCCATTGATATCATTTTTTCCTATTACTTGTGTTGTTTGTCACTAGTCAATAGTTCAGACTCTTAGTTAATTTTAGTTTTAATCACATAATACTCAATTGTTGATCATCTTGGATAGAAATAGAGCTATAAACTACAAAAATATTGTTTAACTCCAATCCATGTGGATACGATATTATAATTTACTATATTTGACTAGCGAGCATATTTTAGTGTGTATTTTGTGCTTGTCAGATATACATCCCTCCCACCTAGGGTCGCCCTCTTATGATTCTCTCTTGATGGTGTACATGCAGATTGTGGTACCTTGACTGATATTGTTGATTCTGATGTGGAGACGAATTATGGGAGTTGAGTGTAAGGGTGCAATCTTGGCCATGCAAGTGAATCCTCTATGCCTTGTTGTGCATTTTTATATGCTTTCTGTGATTTTAACATGCTACTTCATGCCTTTGTTGTTGACTAATAATTTAACTGTCAATATTGATTTACCTTTGTTGAGTTGATATCTCCTATTTTGCTGAGTTGATGATATTGTATCTTGTTATATTATTGTTGCAATCTATTATATATATATACATATATATATATATGTGCACAAGTTCTCGATTAGTGAGTATCACATGACTTGAACCGTCACTACTTCACCGAGGTTAGTATTGATACTTACTGAATACATGATGTCATGTACTCATACTATGCATCTGCATATTTTTGTGCAGATCCGGGTGTTGGAAGCAATGGACCTAGGGAGTGATTTCATTTTTGCTGATAGAGAGGATTCAGGTAGTGTTGCAAGAACGTCGCAGACCTTTGGAGTCCCATTCCTTTACTTTGATGTTGGTGCTTCTATATTTAGACAGTATTGTACTTTTTAAGACATCTTTATGTATTCGGTTTAGATCTCATGACTCTATACAACATGGTTTTCATTATATCGTGTGATTGTGTTACCTAGTCTTAGAGGTTAGGTGCCACCACGACCTTTGGTAGGATTTTGGGGTCCTGTCAGTTGGTATCAGAGCCCTAGGTTCATAGGTTCTACGAGTCATAAGCAAGTTTATTAGAGTCTTGTGGATCGGAACAAAGACGTTTGTACTTATCTTCAAGAGGCTACTGGACTATTAGGAAAATTTATCTTTCTTACATTCTTTATCGTGCAGATTTATTTATCCAGAAGTTTGAACCTTTACTCTTCTATTATCTCAAATATGGTGAGGACACGTTCAGTGAGAGCAGTCGAGCAGGCACTAGTGCCCCATGTCAGAGCCGGAGAGGCCGAGGTCGGGGTGGGACATGCACCGCCGCTAAAGGTGGGGGCATGTGCCGCCGCTAGAGGTCTCTTTAGAGTAGCAGTTGTGGAGCCACCAATAGCTCCAAATGAGGAGTAGGTGATTGATCATATTAAGTAGGTGGGACCAACTCAAGCACTTGAGGGACCTATTGCTACACCAGGACTTTAGAGACTTTACGAGTATGTTTGAGAGCTTGACTCAGGCAGGGTTGATTCCGGTTGCACCAACTATTTCCCATGTTGGGGGAGGAGCCCAAACTCCCACCGCACATACACTAGAGCAAATGGCTCGGGTTTATCAGACTCCGAGTGTTATGGCTAGTCTTGTCTTTGAAGGAGCAAAAGAGGATGAAGACGTTTCAGAGACTTCGTCCTCCCCATTTCACTGGAGGTCCTATTGAGGATGCACAAGGCTTTTTCGACCAATGTCATCTCATTTTGCGCAATTTGAGTTTGGTGGAGTCTAACATAGTTGACTTTACTACTTTTTAGTTGTCATGGCCGAGTTACATATGGTGGTAGAATTATGAGTCGAGTAGGCTAGTTGGCGTAACACCACTCACATGGCCTCAGTTTTTAGTTCTTTTCCTGCCTCCTCACAGACTCGTAGGGACGAGTTACGTAGTGAGTTTGAGCATTTGCGCCAGGAGGTATGACTGTTACCTAGTATTCTATGAGGTTTACAGAGTTATCATGTTATGCATCTCTTCTTGTTTCTAATAAGAGGGAGAATTTTCATAGATTGGTTGAGGGACTTACCTACAACCTTAGGTTTGGGATGGCACGGGAGATAAATATTGAAACTACCTTTCATCAGGTTGTGGAGATTACTATGAGGCTACATCGTATCTGCAGGCTGGAGAGGGAGGATAGGGAGGCTAATAAGCCTCGTAGTTTTGGAGGATTTAGTGGTTCCTACTCTAGGGTCAAGGCTCGACATGGTAGAGGTCATTTGAACTGAGCAGTTCAGCCAGCACTGCATGTTTCTTGTGGTGATCTAGCTCGTCATAGATCTCAGAGTAATCATACCAGATAGTCATCCTTCAGTGCATATCTTGCACGGAGTTCTTACAGTGGTTTCGGTCTTCTAGTGCAGACTTAGTCCCAACAGCCACGTCCATAGAGATCTTGTTAAGAGTGTGGTCATACGAGGCATATATTAAGAGATTGTCCTAGGCTTCAAATGAGTGTACCTCATCAGGGTATCCTGGCTATGATTCCCGCTCTAGATGCTACACCACTTGCATAGCCAACTAAAGGTAAGGGACATGCGGGTACAGGTTGTCCTAGAGGGGGAGGCCATACATGTTGTTACGCTTTCCGTGGTAGTACTGAGGCAACTACATCAAATGTAGTCATTACAAGTGTTGTTCCAGTCTTTTATAGAGATGCTTCAGTATTATTCAATCCGGGTTCTACTTATTCATATATGTCATCATATTTTGCATCATATTTGGATATGTCTCATGATTATTTGGACACTCATGTTTATGTGTCCAAACCTATTAGGGATCTATTAAGGTGGATCGTGCCTATCGTTCTTGTGTGGTCACTATTATGGGATGTGAGATGATGGCTGATCTTTTGTTGCTTAATATGGTGGACTTTGATGTGATTTGGGTATGGATTGGTTGTCTCTGTACCATGCTATTATCGATTGTCTCGCTAAGATCATGATGTTGGCTATCCTGGGGTTGCATACGTTTGGATGGATGGGTTCTTTCAGTTCTAAATCTAGAAGAGTGGTTTCTTTTCTGAAAGCTCAACAAATGGCTGAGAAGGGATGCTTGGCGTACTTAGCTTTTGTGAGAGATGTTAGTACTGATACTCATACAGTTGATTCAGTCCCTGCAGTGAGAAACTTTACAAATGTATTCCCTTCAGACCTACCAGACATGCCACCCCATAGGGATATTGATTTGGCACCAGGCACTCAGTTTATCTCTATTCCACCGTACCCTATAGCTCTAGCAGAGCTAAAGGAATTAAAGAAACAATTGCAAGAATTGTTGGATAAAGGTTTGATCAGATCTTGTGTTTCACCTAGGGGTACGCTGAACTATTTGTGAATAAGAAAGATGGTTCCATAAGGATGTGCATTGATTACAGGCAATTAGAAAAAGTATCCATCAAGAATAAGTATCCATCGCGCATTGATGATTTATTTGACCAACTTCAGGGTGTTAGAGTGTTCTCTAAGAGTGACTTGAGATTGAGACACTATCAGTTGAATATCAGGACTTCAGACATTCCTAAGACGACTTTCAGGACCTATTATGGGCATTATGAGTTCTTGGTGATGTCTATTAGCTTGACTAATGCCCAGTAGCATTCACGCATTTGATGAACGGTGTGTTCCAGCCTTACTTGGATTCATTTGTCATTATTTTCAGTGATGATATGTTGGTATATGCCCGCAGTACGGAGGACCACGAACAACATTTGAGGACGGGGATTTAGGCTCTAATGGAGAAGAAGTTGTATGCTAAGTTCTCCAAGTGTGAGTTCTGGTTGAATTCAGTGGCATTCTTGGGCCACAGGGTGTATCGTAAAGGGATCGAGGTGGATCCGAAAATGATTAAAGTTGTTCAAAGTTGGCCCAGACCATCTACAACCACAAAGATCAGGAGTTTCCTAGGTTTGGCTAGTTATTAACATCGCTTTGTGGAGGGACTCTCGTCTATTGCAACTCCATTGACCAAGTTGACTCAGAAGGGCGCTCTATTCAGATAGTTTGACGAGTGGATGGAGAGCTTTTAGAAGCTCAATACTTCTTTAACTGCAACCCCACTTTTAATATTGCCCTTAGGATTAGGGTCGTATATGGTCTATTGCGATGTTTCGCATGTTGGTCTTGTGTGTGTGTCGATGCAAGACGACATGGTGATTGCCTATGAGTCACACCAGTTGAATCCATATGAGAAGAAGTATTCGGTGCATGATTTGGAGTTAACAACTATCGTACACGCGCTCAGGATTTGGAGGTATTTACTTGTATGGCATGCCTTGTGAGGTGTATATGGATCATCGAAGTCTCCAACAATGTTTATACAAAAAGACTTGAATTTGAGGTAGTAGAGATGGTTGGATGTGTTGAAGGATTATGATATCACTATATTTTATTATCCGGGGAAAGCTAACATAGTAGTAGACACCTTGAGGAGACAGGAGGAGAGTATGGGGAGTGTAGCATTCATTCCCCCTGTGGAGAGGCCTTTAGCTATGAATGTTCGAGCGTTGTCCAATAGATTGGTGATTTTGGATATTTCAAAGCCGAGCGGATTCCTTTCTTGTGCTGTTTCACGGTCGTCCTTGTTTGAGTGCATTAAGGAGCGCTAGTGTGATGATCCCTATTTGATTGTCCTTATG
Source organism: Nicotiana paniculata (assembly GCA_005239505.1). Lineage (NCBI taxonomy): Eukaryota > Viridiplantae > Streptophyta > Magnoliopsida > Solanales > Solanaceae > Nicotiana > Nicotiana paniculata. The sequence continues at coordinate 21,058 of MDKI01080596.1, forward strand.
GACACAGTGCAACATAGTGATGCTAAGGAGGTGACTATTGGTGATTATGATGTATTGTGGCTTCATGGTAGAGTTTGTGTTCCTAATGTCGATGGCTTAAAAGAGTTGATTCTTGAGAAGGCTCATAGTTCACGGTATTCTAGTCACCCAGGTTCTACGAAGATGTATCGTGATCTGAAACAACATTTTCGGTGGAGGAGTATGAAAAAGGACATTGTTGGGCATATTTTAAGGTATTTGAACTGTCAACAAGTCAAGTATGAGCATAAAAAATCGGGTGGTTTGCTTTAGAATGAACAACTGAAAGATCTCTTAACAAACTCATTACTCGAGATTGTACAACACATCAAGACAAAAATAAAGCATCCATAGTCTTTTTGCAACCAAACAAATTCTTCTCGTCACATCCAAACCATCTAAGCATATTCCTCAGTCACATAATACTCATCATATAACTATCTTGCAACTCATTGAGTCATCAATCCTACACTTAGGGACTATCGGACATATAGGTAAAAATGCATATAATCACACAACTGAAACTACCGAGCCCAAGTTGCGGTCTAGACCTGGCCTCAAGTCCTCCAAATTGGCCTACCTCCATAGCACATAAAATACGTCTCGCACCTCATCCACAATGTTACACCCCGACCTTAGGGAGCGCGACCGGCACTCTACCGAGATAACCTAGTCAAGCAAGCCTACTTGACGTCTTCTACCCAACCATACCCATGAATAACATGAGGATCTGTAACAAGAGTTAAACATGAGAGGATAAAGCGTGCAACATCAATTTTCATCATTTTTAGAAACTTCATTTCCAATTTCCAAAATGTTACATTTTTATAGTTAAAAGTGGAAACATGTCTGATATTTATAAATTTTTTAGTCTACTGCCTCAATAAAAATACAACCAATACTATATCTACGGAGCATCTAATGGAAGCAAAAGAGTAATATGAAAGTACCGGTGACAAGGCGCGGTCTATACCTCAAAATATAATATACAAGGAGCAAAAGACCAAGACCTCTACAGGAAGTGGGGCTCACCGAGTCAGCTGAGCAGAGGATGTGCTGCTAGCAGTGATCGATGTTGCCTACTGTGGAGCCACCTGCAACCATTAAAGGTGCAGCGTTCCCGACAAAAGGGATGTGGTACATGTGGAATAGTACATATATGTAAAGTTAAACACACTATCAATGAATAAAGAGCAAACACAAAAGGAGAGAAACATGAGATCAATGAGAAAACCAAATAATAATAAAATACCAAGTCAAGAGTGAGGTAAATCTTTAATTAAAAATCAATGTTTTAGGTTGGGAGATCTATAGCACCAATAAGCCACCGTGCTTATAGCACATAGTCCGATATCTTACCGATCGGCTAAGCTGTCTCACCCCAAAGTATGAGGTTTGCCATAGAAACACAACACCACCATATGCGCGACATGGTGTCCGATCTATGCGTATCATGCTATTTTTCATTGTCACGCTAAGACCGTGACATTTGCTATTAGGGGTTGCCAAGGTTGGAGTGGAGGGTCTCTTTGGGTCACATTCCTAGTATAGTGATTTTATTCTGAAGGCTCAACAAATGGTTGAGAAGGGATGCTTAGCGTATCAGGGTTTTGTGAGAGATGTTAGTGCTGATACTCCTATGGTAGATTTAATCCTCGTGGTGAGAGAGTTCCCATATGTGTTTCCTGTAGACCTATCGAGCACGCTACCCGATAGTGATACTGATTTTGATATTGATCTGGTGCCGGGCGCTCAACCCATATCTATTTCACCGTATTATATGGCTCCTACTGAGTTGTAGGAGTTGAAGGAGCATATGTAGGAGTTATTGGATAAGGGGCTCATCAGGCCAAGTGTTTCTCTTTGGGGTGCACCAGTGTTATTTGTGAAGAAGAAGGATGGTTCCATGAGTCATGGGACCACGTCCGATCATACCAACAAGTCCAAATACCTAATCGAAACTTATCCAAAGACCCAAATCATCACAAATAACATCAAATATCCAAACCGAAGACCAAAATTCATCTTTTAACTTCCAAACCTTCCAACTTCACCTAACACGTTTGAATCATGCATAAACATTTTGGATTCCAACCAAACTTTGCACACAAATTCCAAACTACTAAGGGGTCGTTTGGTTTGTATACGGCTTATGCCAGGATAAGTTATGCAGGGATAAGTTATGTTGAGATTAGTTATGCTGGGATTAGTTATCCTGGTATTATTTTTTATCCACTGTTTGGTATGTTGTATTAAAAATGACAATTGCAGAATTTCTAAGAAGAAGGTATAAGTTATCCCATAACTATTTACCCCACTCTCTACAAGGTATACGTTATCTTGTTACTAATTTTAGTCCCCGGATAACTTATACAAGGTTTGCTAACCAAATAAAGTATTAAGGTGATATTAAATTTTTATACCAGCACTATACCTTCTTATACCTCATATCAAACGACCCCTAAATGAACCTAAACAACAATCCACGCCCAATATCATCAAAGTCAACTCCCGATCAAACTTATGAACTCTCCAAACCTTTAAATTTTAACTTTTGACAATTAGTACCAAAACATTCTAGGAATCTCCAAATCTAAATCTGGACATGTGCCTAAGTCCTAAATCACCATACGAGCCTATTGGAATCCTCAAACCACAAATCCGAAATCGTCTACTCAAAAGTCAAATCTTGGGTAACTATTAGCAACTTAAGCTTCTAAAATGAGACTAAGTGTCTCAAGTCACTCCCACCTTCTCGAAACCAAATCAACTAATTCCATAAGTAAAAAAAAAAAAGCACATATATAAGAAGTATTAAATAGGGGAACGAGACTCAAATGCACAAAATGATCGAACGAGTTGTTATAATTTATTACACATATCAGGTATAAAAGGTTCATGATTCTTCATCATTGTCAATTTCTTTATTTATGTTAGAACTAGTATAATATAAATATTAAAAAATTAACATGAAAGGTATTATAATTATGTTACATAGTTCCAATAATAAAATTTTAAAATTTTAATGGACTTTAAAGTCCTAAATATTAGGACTTCCTAGGTAAATCAAATACAAACATTTATTAGTTAATTTTTGTGCGATATTAACTCTGTTTTTAAAAGCGAGAAAAAGAAACGAACAAGATTAAATTGGGTTTCCATCAAAGCTTGGACCAAAGGAGTCATAATATGACATTTAGGGACTATTATGTACATAAGGGACCAACATAAACTTGGGGGTTATATTTTGAAGTAATATTTACTTGTACGTCGCATTTAACTTGCAAGAGTGTAGAAGCATCAGTACCCAAAAGCTCTACTTTTTTGTCTAGAAAAAGATGAAATGACAAGACGGAGGGGAAAAAGAAGAAGAATCTACAACTACAATGCATTCCAGTTTCTTCACCATTGTAAACTGAAGACGAAAAGCTGGAAACATAATAGTGTTTTTTTTTGTCGAAGGTTCCAAATACTCTCCATTTATGGGTGACCCACTTGAGGAAGAAGTTGAAGTCCCTCCATTTGTTCTAGAAGCACCCTTGCCATCCTCTGTAGAGGCGATGCTCAGTAAAATCTGCAGCGAACAGTGTCAAGAACCACCGGACGTTGGCATAAGGAGAAGGCTGGGTTCCATTGGCGAACAAGGTTCAGTAGCGATTCTCAGAATCATATCGTCTCGACCCATAAGGAAGACTCTCTCTGCTTTTCTTGTTTACTTGATTGATCGCTACCCTGATTGTCTCTCCTCTGGCTCTAGCCCCTTCGCCAGTCCTCAGAAACGCACCTCTCCTTCTCTCCTTCCAACCCCAGGTACGAAATGGTCATATATGACTTTTACCAACTTTGGACATTTACTTATATGTTTCTACTTTCTTTCTTTACTATCGTTAGAGAGTAAACGTGTACATGGTGAAAGCTCTTCTAAACCAAAATTTGCAAGCCCTAAGAGAGTTATTGGCCAGTTATCATTTCCCGATGAGCCATCGCCTGAAACTAATTGTAGAACACTGAGCCAACAATTGATGATTCTCAGTGAACTTGAATTCAGGAAATTGTTTCTAGTACTGAGCTATATTGGAAGGTTAGTTCAAGTAGCCTAGTCTAACTGGAATAACTTCGTATTCATTCCTATGTGACCTGAATTTCTCTTGTTGGCAGCAACAAGTTGGAAGATGTTATATCCCCTACAATTGCTAATGATATTGTAAGAAAGAAAACTCTTCCCATGACTGATTTTGAATCAGAAATTTGGAATGCCTTCAGAAAAGCATGTTATGCCGAGTCTGATCGATCAAAGGTACATACCACTCCTCAAAGCTGATTCATTTTTTTAGTTAACACAAGCATATAGTGTATCTCACCTATCTATCTTTGCATTTTCTTCATCGTTCAACTGCATCCGTTTCTTTCTCTCTGTTTACGGTTAAAATCGGGCGCACCTGATTTTACTATTTGGCCGAGACCCGGAGTTTGCATCGAAGGACGACTTCGTAGCGGAACAAACTATATCACGAGGATAAGATACCGAGTCCAGAATCGAGGTATCATGTCAAGATCGAAGCTAGTAGTAATCGAAGCCAAATGGGGCAGACATCGAGTAAGATCGAAGATAGCATGATAACGGAAAGGCGAGATATCTGTGATAGGTCGAAGATCATGGCGGAAATCTCGAAACGGATCCAATCACGAACGGCAGACTCGCTAATCATGGGATTTCCTTCTGTAATTAGAGTTATACCATAAATGGAATTCCTCTACTATATAAAGGGAGTTCTAATCATTTCTAACAGATCATTCTAGGACATCAAAGCAATATAATTCTCTCTTTCGCTTACAATTTTGTCTATTAGCTTATTATATTCTAACTGTTCTTGCATCAACCAGTTCGAGGGTATCCAAAATCGAGGGCTGAGTTCCATTCTAACATTGGTTTGCTTTATTTTATAATTCAATTCTGTTATTTATCTTCATATTTGTCAATTAGTATTGAGTGGAAGAACGTATCCTTAAAACCACATTATAAGTTTAATTGTTATCCAATTTTAAGGGTAAACACTCTCTTTTTTTCCTGTTGCTAATTGTTAGAGATACACACACGTAAGTTGTGCTTGTGGTGAATTAGTTCTGAAAGATATGCAATTGTGTTAGTTTATTCCTTCATTGATTCATGGAATATGATTAGCCTTGGTATGTCTACAACATGTTTTACAAATCTTCTTCTTCATTGCAGTACTTGGACTGGGATTGTGGGAAGACACATCTCTACTATTGCCACATTAAACAGAATGGATATTGTGCCTTCAAGGTTAGTCACTCTTTCCATGGGATTATTTTCATAGGAAGCCTTACCTCTTGTTAATGGTTTTTCGAAATCCTCTTTTCCATCTAAGTTTTGAGGGAGTACTGCCAGGCCTTTGAAGAACTTTTGCATACTGAGCTTAGAAATGAAAAAGAAACTGTTATCTGTATATATTATGCCAATTCATTTTCTTTATATATTACTTTCTTGTTAGGATCTTTAATCTTATTTTTACTTATAAAATAGATTTTTTTATATTATACTTTATTTTAAAAAATTTAAAGAAATTTTAGCTTATTCATTGAACCTCAATTCTGGCTTTAGGATTTCCTTGGTGGAATAGGATTTGATAGAATTTAATTCATGTGCTTTCCTTTTGTTCTTAAGCTTATATTTCCTAGTTCCTGGTTTGACATTAATCAAATTAGGCTTTGAATTATCCAGGGTCCATATTTGACCACAACAAGGACTCACTTACAGAGAGCCCTGGGGGACGAAAATGTATTGATCGTCAAATTTGTTGAAGATGCATGTTGTGCCAATATAATCGTTGAGGAAGGCATTCTTGTTGGCTTCAGACGTTACCGGTTTTTTGGTGATATTTTGTGTTCTTTTCCTTGATTTATGACATTTCCTTTCCTTTGTTTATTGTACTTCAATGTTTTACTGGTAGGTTTTGTTGAAATTCTATCTTGGTTCTTTTGGAAAGAGGGAAAGAAGAGAAAAAAATAACATGTTGAAAACTTGAAATTGGTTGTTAGCATAAAAGAAAAATTTGCTTATGTAGGACTTTCGAGCAACATCAAATAAGGGAAGTTTTCTAATTCTCGAAATTCCAAATTATAATGACATAATCATCAAGAATATTCTACACAATCTAAGTGATTTTCTCTACTTTCAATAACTACACAATCATTAAATATCTTTCACGATATTCTTAATGATTTTCTTGACTGTTGACATGACCTCTCAATCTCAAGGTGGTGAAACAACATTTTTTTTTGAAATATGAGTAAAGAAACTGCTGTTGAAAGTGATTGTTAGCCACATAAAAAGAGGACCTCTTTGAGTTATATGAAAGAAGAAGGAAAATTTCCTTGTTCTTGATTATCCAAATTATTTTGGCATAATAATTAAAATATTCTACAAAATATTTAAATGATTCCCTTGATTTATATATAAAGAATATTGTTAATGATTCTACAGAAGTCCTTAATGGATCTCCTTACTTTCAGTACTTCACATCATGCCACCATCATGACCATGATTTCATTATTATTCTTGTTATTTGTACTGTTATTATTGTCATAATTACATGTAAAGATCTAAACACTCTGATGGTTTCTTCTTCTTTTCTGTGAAAGAAATATTCTTCATTGTTAAATCAATATTATTGTCATAATTACTGTTATACCTGATAATTCTAACCTTTGGCTCCTTTCTACTTCTTTTTCTCACAGCATGATTCTTGTGCAGTGTACAAAGATGATAAAGAGAGGAAGAAAACCCCAGCCATAATGAAGACAAAAACAGCTTCTCTGAAGTGCTACTTTGTTAGGTTTGAGTCCATTGAAACTTACAATCATGGAGGATCCTATGTATTTGCTGCCAAAAGAACCGGCGAAGCAAGGTGTCATTTCATGCATGTACATATGGTTTCTAATATGGCAAAATATGCAGCCAGGTTTGTTCTTGATAGTCATCTTTGAAATTAATTGAGCTTTCTTGGTCGAGTTGTAAGATTACACATATATGCAGGCTTTCATTAATTCTCTCAAAGACAATTAAGCTTCAAGTGAACCTTGCTTCTGTCACTATTGAAAGAGTTGAAGATATACTTTGTCGGGTATCGTTTCTTCTGTTTTCAATTATTTATACTTCCTGTTGTGATTTTCTGGCAACTATGTCGAGCAAATACATTTATCCTTTTATTTTAATTAATTTTAGGATGAAGGTGGTTGTATTATTTGCGATGAAGATGGCGAACCTCGTATACATACTGATGGAACTGGTTTCATATCAAAAGATTTAGCTATGCGGTGTCCCAAAGATTTCTCCAAAGCAGAATATATAAAGGATGAAAATCATGAGGTATGCATAAATTTCTTATTTTAGATATACGTTTATGTCACGACCCAAAACCAACCTGTTGTGGTGCGCCTATCCTGGTACTAGGTAAGCCGACTATGCAGACATTTCCAGCACACTAAAGCTTTGAAAGATACAGAAGCAGTTACAATTAAGGAAAACCTTTTAAAAACAGAGTAAGAATTCATAATTCAATACAAAATCTCTCCCAAAACTAGGGCGTCAGCGAGTACATGAACATCTACATTGTTAGATAGTTATGTGTAAATAGTCCTAGTCCCATATGTAGTAGGAGCGGAATATGTCCTAGTCCCATATGTAGTAGGAGTGGAATATGTCCTAGTCCCATATGTAGTAGGAGTAGAATATATCCTAATCTTATATGTAGTAGGAGTAGAATATGTAATGTATATAGGGCTCATTTTATCATTGTTAATAAATAGATTTTTCTCCCCTGCATTCTCACATGGTATCAGAGCTTCAGTGAGAAAATTATCGTTGTGCGTCATTCCAGCGATATTCGGGAAGAAAGATCTCATCGCCGTGCAATTTTCCGGCAACTTCGTCTTGTTCTCAGGGTTCATCATTGCTACATTGGTACTGTGCATATACCAGTACCATCATCAAATCCGAAACCCTTGTGCGACCAAACCCCAGAAATCTCAGTCCCATTGGAATAGAAAGTCAGTCACCGTGCGTCTTTCCGATTAACGACTCAAGATTGATTTGCGTTATCTCCTCATCGGTAAGTGTTGTGCGAAAACCAACACTACCATCTTGTTCGAAGAATTCAGGCAATAAAGCCCCAGTCAATCGCTCCGGCAAAAAGTCCTTCACGCGCCTCTATACGCCGCCACAACAAGGGTTCCAACGAGCGTTGGAACTACAATAACTTGTTTTGTTTCTTAGGGGGAGTCTAGTGACCTAGTATGTCGAATGATCAGCTTGCAGATATTTTTACCAAGTCCCTCACTGGTACTCATATTAGTTACATATGTAACAAGCTTGGTACATATGATTTGTATGCACCGGCTTGAGGGAGAGTGTTAGATAGTTATGTGTAAATAGTCTTAGTCCCATATGCAGTAGGAGTAGAATATGTCCTAGTCCCATATGTAGTAGGAGTGGAATATGTCCTAGTCCCATATGTAGTAGGAGTAGAATATGTCCTAGTCCAATATGTAGTAGGAGTAGAATATGTATTATATATATATCATTGTTAACAAATAGATTTTTCTCTCGTGCATTCTCACATACTTAAAGACAGAGTCTAATACACCGTCTAGGTAATAAAAACTGAAACATAAAATGAAGGATAAGGAGGGAAAGTCAAGGTCTGCGAACGCCAAACAACTACCTCGATAGTCTCCAAAAATCCGGACTCCACAACTCAGCAACCGCCCTGACCGGAAGCACCTGGATCTGCACACGAGGTGCAGCGTATAGCGTGAGTACAACCAACTCAATAGACTTTTGGTGCCATGAGGTCTCATTCTACCTTTGCAATCTTTTCCGGTTCCATCTCAATGTCCCTTATTTAGCTTTTCTCTTCCTGGTGGAGTTGCTAGTAATCAACCTCCTCATTCAATGTCTCCAATTCTGCGAGAATTTCTTTCTTCCTCCTACCTAACCTTCCAACCTCTTTCTTATTCTATTTTGATATCCTTTTAACCTCAAACTTCTGCATTAGCACCTGATCAAGACTAGTAATGGCATTATAGCTCTCCCACCATTCCTTTAGTTTCTCCGTGAAGCCTTCAACTTGAAATCACATGTTCTCCGATTTGAAGTAATAACTGGTTTGCAACCCCATCTCCACATTCTAGCAGCTCATGCTTATGATCTGAGAGCATTTTGGCAACATTGCTTGATAGCTTTAAACGCCTCATCTCATTCAACTGATACCAAGAACCTGTTTATCCTTGATACTCGTGGATTATTCTCCCCTCTTTCCCTTGTCAATATTCTCTTGTGTAATGGTAAATCTATTAGTGCCATATCTTGTTTAAAATAAAAGCGTCTCATGGATCTTGAACTCCTTGTACTACCCCTCCTTTCTTCCATGAATCTAACTACATTAAATCCCCCTCCAACCACCCATGGTCCCTTCCCATAAACCCCTTATTGCATAACTCCTCTCATGTGTATTACCTTTCATCTTGAGTTTGTGGTCCATACACCCTTGGAAAGTATCCTTAAAGTAACACCTGGAATTTTCTACAAAACTTTCGAACATGCAGGATATTGAGAACACTTCCTGCTCTTTTCTACCATTCTCGACTCCCTCTTAATCTTATTCCATAATTTTTTATCCCCCTTCATTGCCTTTTGCTTTAGATTCAGCCCAAATGCCCATATGTTGCCCCATATTTGTCTATCTAAAGAGTTTGTATATTCACCAATTTTCGTCTCCTAAAAACCCAAAATATCCACCTTCCTCTTTCTGATTCATTTAATGTATATTCCATGTCAAAAGTTTGATCTTCATTGAGTCATTTTTTCTGCTCTTCCTTCCCCTCTTGCTTCCTTCATTGCATTCTGAATTTAAGCTACACTGCAGTTTTTGCAAACCTAGATTTTTTTTTTTTTTTTTTTTTTTGTTGGTTCTGGCCTTGAACTCATATGTTATATCTTTGTACTCTTCTCTCCTCCATCCTTAACATATATTTAAGATTTCATGTTCAAATACCTTCATATTGCCCCCCAATTGCTTACCCACCTTCAATAAATTCCTTCTGACCCATGTTGGAACTTCGATGACGAGTGGTGAGTGATACTCTACCTGTATTGTATTGTTGTTGGTAATTTTGTTGCCATACCATGGGAGAAGAGCTTCTGAGATGGTCATGGATAATTCACTCTCAGACTTCCTCTTCTTTGTCAGCATCGTCGCCCTCATTGCTAGGGTATGCATTACTATCAGAATAGTGGGCAACATTTACGATTGGACTTGTATCTTAATGTTGATTGAGTCTAAGTAGGATTCAGATGAAAAATTTTTGGGCTAAATTAAGGAAATACTTGAGTCTATTGCAAGCCCAATCTTCCTTTGCCACAGTTCGCTATACCTTGCCCCTCTTTTGGGCATGTATTAGGATTACCTTTCTATTTTGTTTTATTCGCTTATCAATGTTATTTGATAGCCATGGTTCTTTGTTTCAGTTCTTATTGAACCTAATATTGTTTCTTCCTTTGGATTGGATAATTCTAAGTGTCCGGTTTATTTTTAAATGAAATCTTGCCTTCCACGTATCCTCTTGCACTTTCTCCAAGCTCTCGGTACGTGTGTGACTCTCCTCCCGTAGTGCCCTGTGCGTTGATTGTGTTCCTTTCGCCAGAGATCACTGCCTTGCCGGGTTCTGCATTAGCGACTTTATTGATGTGTGGTAAAAGGTGTGAAGTGTGGTTAGGAGCACGTCACGTTACCCCAGGCAAAAGCTTGGTATTTAAGTGAAGGGGTGGAGTGGCCGTTATCCACCGATTTTGAACATGCTCCATTGGTTATCGAGAATTTCTTGGTTAAAAGGAAAAAGGAAACAAAGGAGACCAGACAAAATTATAAAGAAATCTCACTATGACAGGAGTTTTTCCGCTGTTTCTCATGATAATCATGGTTTGGACTACCTTTCACTTCCTTTGAAACTCAAATTGGTTTTGCACGTGATCAGTTCCACTATCTTTTAGTGAAGTTAATTGGAATGTTGTTAAGATGGGCAGAGAATGTCTTTACTTTGTAAACTCAAAGGGTTGCATTTGTTCAGTTTTATAAGAAGGATGAAAATGAACAACCTCAGTATCAAGGGATGGTAAGTGAGTACTTCAGTTAGTTTTGAGATCTATTAGAGCTCCGTCAAGTTAGACCAAAAGTATTCCCATTTCTTAAACTTAAAGGACAAAATCTGTTCAATGTTATATGAGGAAGACGAAATTAGACCAATCCTTATACTTGAGGGACCATCTGTGTAAAAAGCTCTTAGGTTGTGCATCATCATTTGCCTTTGCTGATATATGTTTATTCTTGGGTCGGTATATCTCCTTTAATCATGTATTCTTTATCTTACAGAATTTTGTTGATATTGTTGACCTTGAAGACATGATTGCGGAAAGAAGAGGAAATGGTTCTCTGAATAAGGAACCGGTAACTTATCTTAGAATAGTTTATACTTGACTAATCAGAATAAAAGAGTAATTTATACTTGATTTTCCACAATAAGCTTCGCTAACTATTTCATTATTCTTTCTCCAAGCCTTTGTTGATGCAGTGCCGCCTTTTTAAAAATGGTTGTGCTGTCAAGGGAACTTTTCTTGTTAATAGAAAGGTATTTCTCCATCTGTCAGTTAAGATATGCCATTTGTTTAGTCCTGCGTCTGATCATTTGTTCTCTTTAGCTTTGACATATAACATAAGTCCTAGATTATGCAGCAAAAGAACAAAGGATATCTGACACATGGGCATTCCCATGTACCCCTGAGCGTTCATTTGTTAGACGAGAACCTGATCGGATTACTAGCTCTTCTTTGTTTAGACTCTGATCTCCTAAGCATATCAAATTCAATATAATTTCCAACTCCAAAAAGCAATCCAAAAAAGGAAAGAATTATACAAAAAAAAGTGCCCCTGAAAGTTCTATGGAGAGGTTGCCTTAGCTTAAAACTTGACATTTACACAATAAAAATGCCCCTGAAGTTCTATGGAGAGGTTGCCTTGCCTTAGCTTAAAACTTGGCATCATCTCTTAAGAGTAGTATTTTATTGAAAGGATAACATAGAAACTTTCTATTCTATAATTGCCTAATTGGTTAACCATCAAAAACTTGAAAAATCTTGTCATGGAAGAATACCATTTTTTTAATAATTGAAACATGTGATAATCTATGAAAAAGTGAATATGAGTTGATAATTAGCCACATAGGCTTATATTTTGTTGTTTGACTGGTTGGACTATGTGATGTATTTGACATCTATTATGTTGTTTATGCTTTTTTATTTGAAACCCTTGCTTTTTTAAGAGTTACTGTTACTGTGTGTTTATCTGAGTACCTTCTACATTAATCAGAATACTTGATTTAAAACTTTCACCATTTAATTTCATTACGAAGGCCTATTTGGGAGTGTGTTATGCTAAAAGACATAAGTGCTTTTAGCATGATGTCGCACTTCTTCACGTTTTTGGTAAAACTGTTCTAAATTGATTTTAGTTCGTAAAGTTTGTGGTAAGAAAAGCACTTTTGACTGGGACCAAGTTCGGAGCTCTTCAAATTACTTTAAGGCCTAAAAGTTGTTCGCTGTCAATTAAACAACCAGTTACTATGTAAATAGTAAAAGTCAAGTTACTGTGTAAATAGTAAGGGCCAATAGTCCTT
>ML334653.1:306-67595 GCA_005239505.1 Nicotiana paniculata
AGGCCTGGCGTTTTGGCTCTAAGGCCTGGATAAGGCTAGGCCAGGCCTGGCGTTTTGGCTCTAAGGCCTGGCGTTTTGGCTCTAAGGCCTGGCTATAGCCCGGTGCACTCCTCTTCGCCTCTTGAGCGTATTTTCGACGTTTTTGCATCCATTTAGCTCGGCTTCCATCTCCAATTCACCTACACATGAAATTGACTCCATTATGCTCATAAAAAGTGTGTTTTTATCATTAACGCACATAAAATGTAAGGCATATAACATGTTAAACTATGAATTCTAGCCTCGCATCACTTACCAATGATTTGGAGAAGTTTGGGTCTTTGGAAAATCGCCTATGGAGATTTAGGGTTTGAGAGAATTGAAAAAGAAGTGAAAAATCCGTCTAAAACTTGATTTAACTGGGTGCGGATCTCGCATTTCCGAACCCTTCGAATTTGGGCAGTCATCGCATTTGCGATAAGTTTGTCGCATTTGCGACATTTCGCTGCCTCGCATTTGCGAACAGGAATCTCGCATTTGCGATATCTGGGGCTGGACCAAGATTTTTCAAATGCGAAGCATGATATCACAAATGCGAGATTAGAGGCCTGCAACACCAGATTTCGGCTGTGATTAAATTTTCCAAGTCTAGCCACTTCGTAGCCTACCCGAAACTCACCTGGGCCCTTGATGCTCCAAAACAAACATGCACACAAGCCTAAAAACATCATACGGACATGCTCGTGCAATCAAATCATCAAAATAACATCAAAATCTACAAATTTAACCTCAAAACTCCAGATTTCCTCAAGAACACTCAAATTTCTAACTTTTCAACCGGACTTCCGAATCACGTCAATCCAACTTCGATTCTCATCAAATTTCACAGATAGGACTTAAATATCATAACAAACTTATTCCGGGATCCGGAACCAAAATAGGGGCCCGATACCAACAATTTCACATATTATTTCATTTCTTTATTTCTTGTAATAACTAGCTGAACAATTTTCTTCAAAAATTATTTTCTAAGGCTAAGGACCTCGGAATTCAATTCTGGGCATCCGCCTAAGCCCCATATTTTACTTCAGACCTCCGCGGATTGTCGGAACACAAATCCGGGTCCGTTTACTCAAAATATTGACCAAAGTCAACTAAAACTAAATTTTAACTCTAGAAATTACTATTTCTCATATTTTCACATAAAAAGCTTTTCGGTTTCACGCCCGGACTATGCATGTAAATTGAGGTAATTAAAATTAGTCTTTTTATGGCTAATAATCCTAGAATGGAGTCTAAATTTTTTTAAGATGACCCTTTGAGTCATTACGATTACTCATACGGCCAACTGAAGACTGGGAAGTTTTCATATTCTTCATAAAGAAAAAAATATATATCATAAGTAATATTAAAAAATTTAAAAACAAAAGAAATTATATTTAGGAAAGTAAATACTGACAACATAAAAAAAATTCAAAATTTGAACTTCATAAAAAAATATATTTATTCTTATAATTTTTTTCCAATAACAAGTCTTCAGTTATGATGCTCAAAGAAGTCTCCAGCTTCTAAATGAGTAATATCTGCAAGGCCTTCAAAAATATCATCTTTATAGGTAAGGTTTGCTTCAAATTTATCATGATTATTCATAGGGTCCCCTCAACATCATTTTGAAAGGTCAAGTTAGTCTCGACCTTATTTTGTTTCTCTTTTATGGAGACTTGATAAAGTCTGACAAATTGTTCAAGCGTACGACAAATTCGTGCCCAATGATTTTTCATACCATATCGATGACAAATATTACCTTTGCCTTTTGAAGAATTATTCTGAGAACCCTTATTGTTCTCTTGTTTATAATAACCACTACCATGACGATTATTATTTCGCTCCTTGCCACGCCCACGTATATTTATACGACCACGATAATTATTTTGTCTTCTTTCAGACGTTGGATCTATTGCTACCAGATTCACTTATGGAAATGAAGCTAATCCAGTGGGCGAGCTTCATAATTTTTCATTAAAAGGGCATTATGTTATTCATCCACCAAAAGACATGAAATTAACTCAGAATATTTCTTAAATCCCTTTTCACGGTATTGCTGTTGTAACACCATATTTGAGGCATGAAAAGTGGAAAGAGTTTTTTCCAACATGTCCCCATCATTCATAGGTTCCCCACATAATTTTAGTTGGGATATTATTCTATATAGAACAGAATTATAATTTTTACTTATGGTCTTATAATCTTGTAGCCGTATGTGCATCCACTCACGACGAGCTCTTGGCAATATCGTGGCCTTTAGGTGGTCATATCGTTCCTTCAAACTAGTCCATAATTGAAAATGATCTTTCAAGGTTAAATATTCACTTTTTAACCCTTCATCGAGGTGATGACTAAGGAAAATCATGACTTTCGCCTCATACTGACTTGATGCTTCATTCCCTTCTTTAATAGTGTCACCAAGACCTTTTGCGTCAAGGTGAATTTCAGTATCAAGTACTCATGGCAAATAGTTATTCCCAGAGATGTCAAGTGTCACAATTCAAGTTTTGACAAATTTGACATAATGAAAACTACCATAGAAAATAAATGAATTAGAATGATAAGAATTATTATCAATGACAGAAAAAACTCAATGCCGAATATAATTGTGTATTAACATTCTCTATATAATTATTAGAACAAATAATTATGTGTAGTGCGGTGATGAATTAATGCTTAATATTACACATAAGAACTTTAGACATGTAAGTATATTTTCAGAGAATAAATAAGTTGAAGTAATCTCATTAATAGGTACTAGTATATTTTGTTCTATTTGACGTTTCAATAAGTTAAGTTGGTATAAAACTAGATGATATCAATTCTGCCAAGTTTCAATATTGAATACGATTCATTTAATAGTTAAGTCATTACTTTTAAAGTCA
This sequence comes from Nicotiana paniculata, assembly GCA_005239505.1. Classification (NCBI taxonomy): domain Eukaryota; kingdom Viridiplantae; phylum Streptophyta; class Magnoliopsida; order Solanales; family Solanaceae; genus Nicotiana; species Nicotiana paniculata. The sequence continues at coordinate 3,216 of ML334653.1, forward strand.
TTAATTAGTTCGTACACTTAGGTGATAAATTCATTGAAGATACGTTTAAACCTTTTGAAAATTTTGCAAGAATTCCTTCTAAATATCTATTCTGACGTAACATTTGGAGGTGAGATTAATTAGTCTAATCATTATAATTCAATTTAATACTTATCTATATATGTGTATGTTTAAACTTTTTCGTAGATTATATAATAAAATAACAATTTAACCGAAGCTTATTGTTTTCATACCAAGGCAACTATTATAATCATATTCAAAACAAGTTATACATATTGTAACTAAATTGCAGGTCAAAGAAGATCCTAATAGAAACGTTATAAACATAAGAATGTATACCTGGATTGGAAAAGAAATTAACTACCTCTTTTTGGAAGAAGATAAAATCCGAATGAAGCAGAAAACCTCAGTTGGTTAGAACTTCGTGCTGATAATGTATTAAGAAATGAGAGCAAAATAGAATAATTGAGACAAGATATATATATATATATATATATATATATATATGAGGAGAATGTAAAGTTATTTTATCCAAGTGTGTTTCTTGTGTATCTTCCATAGGAGAATAACATCCTATTTATAGATTACAAAATGTCTTTTCAAATTACATGTATTAATGAATCATTCATTTGGTGTATGAATTCCCAAAGATAGTTCCAGAAAAAATATGTACATACATTAGAGGGGACATCCACATACATTGAATTTATAACAAAATCCTTTTTTATTGAATATGAAGTAAAATATGTTAACAGTAAAACCTTTAGTTTAGTTATTTTACGGAAAAGGGCCAAAAATACCTTTAACATATTGAAAATGGTTTAAATTTGCTCTCCTTCCACATATTAGGCCACAATTGCCCTTAACGTTAACTTTTGGATTGAAAATACCCCTCTCTTAACAGAATTATGAGATGGCATATGTGGGTCCTTTAATTGAATAGATGGCACTTATTTATTGGTCCAAGTGGCTATTAGACCAATCCATAAAAAATTCCATCCTGGTTTCTTAGTTCATCTAATATTAAGCATGTTATAAGTTATTTGTGGTTGTTTTACGTTGTTATGTTTTTATTATGTAGTCAAATAATATTTTTATTATTATTTTGATAAGTTTAAAGTTCTCATAAACTATTTTATTGGATTATTTTAAATGTGGATCGTCAATTATTTTTCTTCGCCTTCTTAATTCTTTAATCCATTGATGGCTAAATGTAGTTTTTTAATATATCAGATAACTTGTGGTATAATGTTATAACAACATTAGTAATTCTTAGGTTTTAGATCGTTAATTATCCATTTTATTTTTCCAGGAGTTGTTGGACCAACCTTTACTCGCAAATTCCAAAAGACCAAAATTTTCGATTTTTCATTCATGTTATTTTGAGTATTTGTGATAATAGTATGTCACAAAAATATTTAACTAAATTTAATGTTGATATAACCATTTTACTTTAAATGAATTTTTTTCTAAATAGCTGCCCCACCAACAACTTAAACTACAAATAGTTGGCATATATATAATATATATGTATAAGTTTATGTATATTCGGTGAAAGAAGTAAATAATGAATCCTTGCGACTTGTTGTGTACAGATCCCTTTAAAAATAAATTTTATATAAACAAAATTATTCTTTAATTATTTTTTTAATATTTAGGACTTTAAAATTAACTAAAATTTATGATTCAGAACATAGTGGCTGGATTTTATTTTACCATCGTAATTTATTATTTTGATAATTCTATCAAATTTAATTCATATAATATTTCTTATTAGTTAAAGAAAAATAGAATGTCTTATATTAGTAAAGTGTACATGTTTGTATCTTTTAAAATGAACTTGAAAATTATCACACACCCACACACACAAAAAAAGTTGAAAATAGACTTTTTAAGAAAACAAAAAAAAACTTTTAAATCTTTAAAGGTTATGTGTTCTTACGGAAACTGAAAAGAAAAATGATAATTTGTGAAATTGAGGTCATACAGCTGAAAATGAGTTTAAGCTAAATATACAGAAAGGTAATTATATTCGGGATATGAGATGGATTCTCTTATTTATTGAGTTATTTATATTGGAACAATAATTATTAATTTCAGGATTTTAAATTTCTACTTTATAATGAAAATATAATTTTAATATACTATTTATGTATTTTTTTTAAAAATAATTACTCATCAAGCTGGGGTACACACACAAAGTGCGTACTCTAAGACTAGTACCACTACAGACTAAGATGATTGAATAATAAGAAGATGATGTCATATAAATTAAAATTAAAGGAATATTTAATTTCCGAAGAGATTTTCTTTCCAAATGTTCTCAAATTTGCACTATCGTTTATAATAGGAGATTCCATCTCTAAAATTAAGACTCTTAAAAGGAATCCAACAAAATATGGAGGTAGGCATTACATTTAATTGAAAGGCATAAAGAATTGTGGGTAAAACTGCAAAGTTGATAGAGGGTGTGCTTGGTATAACGGAGAATATTTTCCGTGAAGAAAATATTTTTTTGGAAAACAAGTAGTAATTTTACTTATTTTTTGAAGTTTGGTACGTAAATTAAGGGAAATAACTTTTCAAGAATATTCAAAAATAATTTAGATACAATAAACATGAAGTCATTAACTTTCGAACCAACAACATTCCTAACCCATAAATTTGATAAACTTCTGAACTGCCGAACTTTCGAATCTGTAAACTCTATAATTTGTAAACCGGCAAAACTTTCAAACACATAAACCTCTTAACTTATAACTTTGGAAGTCGTAAAAATTTTGAACCTGTAAACCGAAAAAAATGAAAAAAAACAACACTGAAAATAGTAAAAAGAAACAAAAAAAACCTTGCCGGGGGAGGGAGGGGGGGAGGTGTTCAGTGACAGAAAAGAAAAAAAATGAAATCTGAAAAAAATACTTTTTGGAGAGTGGGACGGGGTAGGCGAGAGAAGGGGGAGGGGGTTGGGGATAGATGTGAGAGTAGGTGTAATTTTTGAAAAATATTTTCCTAACTTTTTCTACGGAAGTCATTTTCCTCCAATTTCAGGAAAATATAATATCTAGAAAAATATTTTCTAAATTATTTTGTGCAACCAAATAGTAAAAAATTGAAAAACATTTTCCATTCCGTCATACCAAACACACCCAGAAAGATTGAGATTTTTCAAGAATGAGCCCAAGATTTAAGACCTTCATTCTGAAGAAGAGATTTTGTCCAGAACCATTCAAAAGGGTAGAATGGCAAGAGTGACAAAAAAAATATACAATTATGAATACTATCAGAAAAGTATGAAAATATTTAGGTATAATTACCTTGTTGGGTCCCTCCAAAATAATAGTTTGCAAATATACACGTTTTGTATATGAAGTATAAATACACATATGATATAGTACATAACTAGTATATAATATTTTGTATATGTTGGCTAGTGCTTGTAATTAATTTCAGCCGGAGAGCCCAAAATGAAAATACCCGAAATATTTATGGCAGAATAGACCCAATCGATCTTTCACAAAAATACACACACACACATTAATTATTAGTAGCAAATTAACAATGCTCTTAGGTGCCGTTTAGTACATGGGATAAGAATAATAATTCCGGGATAGAATTTGAAATTAACTTTATCCCATATTTGATTTGACGTATTTGCTACTCCCAAGATAACTTTTACCGACCCCTTAAAGTTGCTATAGCATCGTGGTAAGTTTTACCAACCCCTTAGGTATCGTTTGGTTTGAATACGACTTATGCCGGGGTAAGTTATGTTATCTTGGTATAATTTTTTATCCACTGTTTGGTATGTTGTATTAAAAATGACAATTACGTAATTTCTAAAGTATAAGTTATCCCGGCACTAATTACTCCACTTTATCTCAGTACTAATTTTTTAATCCCGAGATAACTTATACCAGATTTGCTAATCAAATAAAGTATTAAGATAGTATTAAGTACTAGCATTATACCTTGTACCAAACGACTCCTTAAAGTTGCTATAGCATATTGCCATATAGGCAGTGCTGGCTGCAACTGATTTACGATTACTTGCACCGATTTGACATCCCCGAGTTAAGATGTCTAGATAAAATCTCGTGAAGTAAGAAGGGCGGGTCGATGCAAGTAACAAATATTCATTAGGCTCATATTTTAACAGTTAACCTAATATCTAGATTTGTTTACCAAGTGAAAAGATACTGATTTCTCTTTCTACTGAATGTAGAGTCCATTTTCCTGTCCATTACATCATCAGTTCTAAACAATATCTAAAACATATACATATAAACAAAAAAACTAAGTTATGGGTGGAAAGCAAAGCACATCACTAACAGAAGCAAAGAGACTAAGATCTATCTCCAACTTCTAAGAACTTTCATAGAGGATACACAATCCTATGCCGATTAAAACTACAGTAACTTCGGTCATCAAATTGAACTCGTTCGTCTGAGCTGGTATCTTGGTTCAGATGACAACTCGAATAACATCTTCTCTAACTCCTGCAAGGTATAGTTCAGTAACATATAGGTTGAAAACAAAATGCAAGATGTAATGCTTCGCTTAGGGACGGATGTAAGTAAAGGTGCCTTTTTATAGCATGTAGATGTGCCGCGTTTTGCTAACTTCAACTGGCATATATACTACGCGGAATTAGCCCTAGTGAGAAGACATCTAGAAAACTGAGTAGGAAATATACAACAAGATTCTGAGTCATCAGCAAAATTGTACAAGCCCATTATAAGCAAGACTTTGTCAACAAAATAACTGATCGTATAATGTAGCACTGTTTCAGATTTTGCATGTCTCGCAACACTCTTCGACACAACTTTACAAGGAAAAAAAGGAGGACAGTCATAATGCAGATCCTTTAGGTGAAAAAGGAGTTAGCTATCTACAATCTGAGGATCCAAACTTATCCATTGGTTTGGAATCTGCAGAACAACCATACTTGAATTACCAAGCGATAGAACTCAAGAATGGCATCCACAGGAAACAGGTGCTTATCCAAATATCTTAGTCGGCACGAAACTAGATACGGCAAAAGGATCCTCGTCATCAGGTAAGATCAGAGCATGGAGCAACTAGATTTGCCGCACCAAACAATAGGACTTATTAATACACCAGAAGAAATATATACATCAGCATCCACTAAATGCTTAATGTTATCAGCACCAACGATGCCAAAGCAGCTATTGCGGTAGGATTTTCACAAACCCCCATTTGTCCAAGCATTGGTGGACAAAAATACACAATACTGTGCTGGTGGTAGGCAACAGGTATCCCCATGGAATTAGTCGAGGTGAGCACTTGCTAGCCTGGATACCACAGTTATCCAAAAAAAAACGTCACAAATTCCCATAAATCAATTATGAAAGACATGGTCTGGAAATTCTTAAAGCATGAACAAAGGCACTAGTATGATTAGTTACTTGTTTAAAGATTTATATACATAGCTTATGTCTATATGATGCTAGGAGAGGGATATCAAACATGTATAACGTCAAAGGTCCAATTTCTTAGAATGCTAATCCTATGGAACCAACACCACAGCCATCCTTTATTTGACAGATTCTATGATTCAATACCCCTCAGCTTTAGGCTACTTCTAATTAGTCACTAGTACGACTAGGCTGCCAGGCTTTCTTTTCTAGAGAAAGAGAGAGAGAGAGAGAGAGAGAGAGAGAGAGAGAGAGAGAGAGACAGCCTCTAAAAAAAGGCAGAATAATACAAACTTTCAAACATGAATTCTTACGTAGATCAGGACCAAGGTGAAGTGGTCAACAGGCACCATAAGTCCATAACCCCAAGAAAATAAGCAAAGTAAAACACCTTCTGCCACACCAAACATCCTAAAATGCATTGATCAAACATAATCAGGGTGTCACATATTTACAATGCAAGCAAGGTTTTTTTAGTAACCAAACTATCACGATACCAAATTTGAGCATAAGTCTTCATAACTGACAAGGACAGTATGGATGCATTGATGCAAGGAACAAACGACATGGAAATATGGAATAGAAACCAAAAGGTGACACAATTATAAACAGATGAATGTTAGACGATAACGTAAATGTAGAGAAAGAACTATGGGGAACTCTAGATTGAATTTCTATTTGACATCTTCCGCAGCTTTTTGCTGCATCTCCTTCTATTCTTTTTTATAGAGTAATTTAAGGAAGCAAATATCATGTTACCACCGAAGCAAGGATGAGAGAAGGGAAGGGAATTTCCAAAGTGTAACTCAATTGAGTGCAACAAGAAAATCACTAAACCCAACTCATTCAGTCACTGTGTACAACAACCCTATACGGCCATCAATCCACCAGCGTCCTCGCAAGAATGCCACATCAATCATCAGAGGCAGCATTCACTTCTCACCATTGCGTCAATTGTTCAAAAAGACAAGAGTTTCAACTTGGGTAAAAACTAAAAAGCAAAATATTCTAAACCCACCCCACTACAACCACTCCACTAAGTTTATTAAAGACACCTGTGATGACAAACAATACTTTTAACCACATAACTAAGTGCACATTGATTGGGTAAGAGAGCTTCATAGCAGTACTTATAAAATAATAGTCTCAAAGCATTTATAGGATGATCTCATACTTACTCTAATGCAACTGCTTTTCACATATGTAGTAAGCTAGCTTGTGGTTTTGTTTTTTAGCTAGCATGTGCTTCACGTTAAATTAAAAGGTGGTTCCTTATCCACGGTGATGCATTTTTATCCTCCATCTTTCGAGCATAGTCAAAACTCAAAATGTCAACAAACTAACCAGAAATTTGAGGAATATGTACCTCTGCACCTTCCAATTAAGCTAGAGAGATGGACGCCTGCACATTATCACTAAGATCGACTTTGGACGGGAAAGGGGACTCAAAAACAAAGTTTGAACCTACCTTTCCAACCCAAATGACATGTATGCACAACAACTCCCTTGGTTCTATTTTATGACATCTTTTCTTAGTCTGCTTAAATTGACCTTTCTATACTTGTAAACTTATTGATCTTCGCATTTTTCCTTAATGGTCAGAGGTTAAACTAGGATTTCAGCTCTATCATTCAACCTTAAAGGTTCTTAGCATTGAACCTATTGTAGTTTTAAAAATTATGGGTTCAGATCTACTATTTGTTGCAATCTTAGTGGATTTTCCAATCTAAACTTATGTTCCACGAAAGTACTGGCTTCAGATGAAGCTGGTGCTGCAACGCTGCATCTGCCTCTGTAATGGTGTGCTCTTATAAATACTGACATGGTATAGCTGCTATAGCATGGCATATTGATGAACAATACAAACTAAGCATATTTTGCTTTTATATGTTTATTTAGTTTTATTTTAAAAAAAACAAATGACAAAACATACCAACAGCACGAGGATTAATGAACCTAAAATATTAATTCCTCAAAGCTATCCAAACAAAAACACCAAGGGAGCAACTTACAAACAAGCATGAATAGACTGTATTGTTTACTGCTTTTGGTTTATAGGTCCTTCTATTTTTTGCTCTATTTTTATATCAGCTCTTTAGTGTTCTTTCCACTCACAGCGACATACAAACATCATGCTTGCATTAATGAAGGTAGATAGTAAATATTGGTGCTAGGCTTTCCATTACACACACCTCATCAGCAGTTCCTCTCTGCAGTATCTTAAGTAGGTACTCTGACCATTTAAGCCAGACTTAACTGGGAAAGCAAAAATGGTCCTTTTCGGGGAAAAAAGGTTGTGGTAAGTTGAAGGGAAATTTTGGTAATGGCATAAAGATAAGGTGGAATAATTGAGGTGCATGCAAGCTAGCCCGGAAATCACCGTCATTGAAAAAGGACCAAGTTGAAAATAAGGGACTATTATAACAACAACAACAGCAACAACCCAGTGTATTCCCACAAGTGGGGTCTGGGGAGGGTAAGATGTACACAGACTTAGACTTACCCCAACCCTGGACGGGCAGAGATGTTGTCTCCGACATCTCCAAGCAAAATACACAACAAATAAACCATTATGCGCACCATGTGCAAATATATATCAATCAGCTTTCAGGAATGACAGGTTGAAACGGGAATATTTGCAGTTACACATATCGCTGCTCACTACACAGTTTCCTTTTTTCTTTTTAAAAGCACTGTTGATTACAAAGCTTGTAAAACCCAGGTCAAGCAGAAACTCAGCAAATGAATGACTTTTCTACCCAAAGAAAACCCATTTTCTGCCTAGACAGTACAAAACAAGAACATTAAAAAACTAATCACGGACATTCATAAACTCTAGAATGATTACTGGTACACAGCTAGTTTGAGGGAAAACCTATTAGATTACTTGATAAAACATTAACAAGAGAGAGGTAGCTTAAAGTATGTACTTCAGACATAAACTGCTACCCATGACCAGTCTACTTTACTTCTTTCTTTTGAGTTACTAAAAAACATACAGGATATGTTGCTCAGCCCTTTTTCCACATTTTGACTATTCCTCTGGTAACTCCACATTCTTTACAATCCTATTTATTAATGACCTCTCTAATTCCAGTACAAAGCCAGTAGTCCTTCAGATAATAATTATCTCACTTCTAAGACGATTCATCTTTCTACAGTCAACAACAGTTCACTTTAAGATAAACTATTGATCATCAGAGATCTCCAATCTGTTACTTGAGACAAATGGCACAGGGAATATAAGGAGTTATAAATCAGCTTGCTAAGCTCATGAATTCAGAAGCCAATAACACAACAAATAATCCTTCTTTAAAAGATATAACTAATGGTTGACGCCTCATATAAATGATGAGAGGATCCCTACCTTCTCTTTCTTAAGCTTCATGTTCTCCTCTTCCAGCTGTGAGACCTTGTTCACCAGCTCATTCTGATAAGCCTGCACCATGCAAATAATAGATTAAAATGTCAAGTACAAATGCAAACTGAGGTTGCGGGCAAAACATTAGTGGATAACACACCTGTTTTCTGGCTCGGGAGCGTGCAGCTGACTCTCTATTCTTGATCTTTCTCCTTAGTCTCCTATCAAGAGTCTTATCGATGTCCGTAGCATCCCTCTTCCGACCAGAGAATGGTGTATCCGACAGCGCATCAATCGAAGGAGATGGTGACAAGCCTATTGGAGGCACAAAATTTTGCACCGCCGTAGGATTATCCAATGACATTGTATGTCCTAAAGAAGCATCAGCACTGAAAAGCCCAGCTTTCACCAAGTAGTCCTCCAAAGTTGTCTCGCCAAGAGTTGGCTTTCTCTCTTGATCGTTCATGCCGTCGAGATTTCTCGCCACTTGGCCTTGTAGTATGTCTCTCCACACTTTATCAACTCTATTACTACTAAGCGCCTTTGCCAGAGTTAAGCTAGCCTGATGCTGAAAAGACGTCGGCAGGGGAAGTATTATCAATATCCACACCAGCAAACTGATTTAGATCTGCATTCCACACACTCATTAGTAACTCATCACGATTCATGCTTCCCGGAGGCTTACCTAAATAAACAAAATGGTTCTCAACCTCTTCAAGTGTGAGGTTAAACCATAATTTTTGCCTGCCCAATAGTGTAAATGAGATTGTTGCACACTCCCATGAGATTCATGGTCTGAATCCCCATTCATCAAAACCTCCAATCTTAATCCTAATGGAAAACCTACTCTGTCGAAAAATAACACTTTTGGTCAAATATAAAAGAGAATACATTCTTGATCATCCCCATCAAGACCAAAACAACCAATCAATCAACCACACATCAATTTTTAACCCCTTTTTTTATAATCGAGAAATCCTCAAGAACCAGCTGGTGCTCGTGCATGAGACTTGGTAGGTAATGACCTTCTCCATACCCTTCTCTACTTAAAATACCAGGCTTTTGAGTGCGGCATGGTTCGAACTCGTGACGTTCACTTAATCCCACGCATTACTTATGCTCATACTACTTAAACAATGCCCAGGGAATCAATCCCTTACCTATCTAGGGAAAAAAAGTTGACTCAATCCAAATTAGTTGAATTCTACTTAATGAATCCTCCCTAATCCATATCTATCCTGCTTTACTTCAGCCCCATTTCCCCATCAAGACCAAAAAGGATAGATAGGTATAATCCCATAAGTGGGTCTGGGAAGGTAGTGTATACGCGGGTAAGAGTGAAGGTAGAGAGTTGGTTTCCGATAGACCCTTGGCTCAAGGAAAATTGAAATCAGTTATATGAATATTAAATCCTATATATCCATTTAGCTCTAGTGAGTCCCATTTTCCCGTTAAGACCAAAAAGGAAAGATTTTTACCATATTTGCAACCTTCACTACCAAAAGGCTTTCACTTTTCTGGAAAAATCTTCCATAACCCCACCCTCACCCCCACCCCATCCCAAAGAACCCCCAAAACACACACAAAAAACACACACACACATACATACTCTTTTCCCGTCCCCACTAGTTGATGGGTGGGTACTATAAACAGATACCTTCCTGAATCATACATAGAATAACCACTGAACATTCCCTTTTGCTTATCCCACAACAACAACAATAACCAAGCCTAAGTTCGAAACAAGTTGAGGTCGGCTATATCGGCTGTATGAATCTTCACTCACCAAATTTCCCTTTTGCTTATCAAAATAAAAATAGAATAATCACTGAACCCCAATTAATTACAAGACACAAAAGCAACTAAAATAGCAACTACTACGTCTTAATCTAAAACTAGTTTAATTAGCTTTACAAATCAAGAATATCAATTCCACTCCATTTGAACCCCTCCTATTCCAATGTTCAACTAGTTTGGTCCGCAATTTAACATAATAGAAAGAAATATGCATACCCATTAAGGAACAATATAAACTATACACAAAATTTAAAGAAGATCAGAAGTAAAACGAAAAAAATAAAACCCCAGAAAGCTCAAAGAAATTTTTATTTTACTAGATGACGGAATAACAGACACCCATAATTGTTTTTTTTCCAACAAAAAAAAGGGGAAAGAATAAAAAATTATTGAAAAAAAAGGAAGAAAGAGAAAGAGGGTATTACCTGGCAGAAGAAGAGGATGAATTAGTGAAAAACACAGGGAACTGGTTGTCGTTCGTATGGGGAATCCACGTATCAGTGTATTTTTGTTCAAATCTTGAAACAAAATTCTCCTAATTTTTCATCTATAAATTCGAGAGAGTTGTCCATATGTGTATGATTTAGTTGATGGGGCCAGCCCATTGTTTTAGTGAAGCGAGAATTTACGGTTTTAGCAAAATATTCTTATTTTTTATTAGTTTTTTAATATTCAAAGCTTAAAACTTTTATTTAGTGATTAATGATGGAAAATATAGGATTATAACAACAACAACAACATACACGTATTATCTCACATTATGAATATGAAGAAAATAGTGTATACGCGAATCTTATCAAAAACTTTAATTTTTTCGTGTAGGTATTGATTCCACCCACCTCCCCCCTCACCCGGTTTTTTGCATCTTTGGCTAGCACATCAACAATTGCGTTCCCTTGCCTTAAATTATGCTGAAGTAGGTGGCCTTCGCCTGGTGCATTAATGACCTGCAAGATAGGATTAGAGAGTTTAGTATGGTGTGTCCATTTGTGATAGCCTTGATTACGTCTGTGGAGTCCGTTTCTATTTCCAGAGGAGATTGATTGAATCTTATTGCCAGCCTGAAGTTCAGTGTGTAGTGGACATAGGGCGTAGCTGAATTTTTGGAATCCAATTATCCAATTTTCGTTGTTATTTCGAAATACTCCTCCTAGACCACTTTTTTTATTTTTAAAATCACCATCTATATTAAGCTTTAGCCAACCATTTTGAGGGGCATGCTATTTAATATGGATGGTTCTAGTGTTCGAAATGGGTTGGTTTGAAACAGTTAAGAGGTAATGTTGTAGAGTATGGTTTGTAATTTTTTTAATAGAAAGACTAATGACACTATTGTTAATATTGTTATTGTTCCTGTTTAACCAGAATCCCCAAATAATAAAAGGAAAAAGTTGTTACCAATTTATATAGGGGGAGTTGAAATTTGTTTTAAGGTCTTTTATTTCCAGCAACCAGTGTTGGTGTGTTTGGGTGGTCGCATTGATTCCTAGGTTGGCCCAAAGGTTACATACAATAGGGCATCTACAGAAGATGTGACTTGGAGATTCTTCTTCAGTATGGCATATGGCGCAAGTATTATCAATATTAATGCCAATGCGTTGTAAATATTGTCGACAAGTAATCTTGTTACGAGACATTGCCAGAGGAAAAAATTGATTTTGTTGAGGCAATCTAGCTTCCAGATCCATTTAAAATTAATTTGATAGGGCATGTCTTCATGTAGAAACTTAGAACAAGATTTAGTAATGAAATAACCATTGGAGTTTAGGGACCAGATTGGGGTACCTTGATTAGTGTTCAACGGCAGTGGAATTTTTTTGATGTTCATTTGTATTGCTTTAGGGATTATAAGAAAATTCTAGATAATTTCCATTGGTTGTTAGAAACAATGTCCTTAATACTCATGGAATTTTCCTCCTGTTTGAGAGGGCCGACTATTGATTGCCTTAGGGTTTGACAGTTAGGAATTCATTTGGTGGTCCAGAGGTTGAGGTTCGAATTTTTACTAGGGTTCCATGTGATACATTTTGAGCATATAGACCACCTTTTTAGTACACTCCTCTAAACAAAGGAATTAGTATTTTTGTACCTTTTCTTGCATATTTTTGTATTAAACACTTAGACCATAGAGTGGTTGTATTGGTGATGAGTCTCCATGCCAGACTACCTAAGGAGGTTAGATTTTTATTATTAGCAACGGTTATTCCTAGTCCTCCCTCTTCTTTTGGTCTAGTGATTTTATTCCAGCTTATATAATGGATCTTTTTTGATTCTGATGTGGATCCCCAGATGAAATCTCTTTGAATACGGTCGATTTGTTTTAAAGTCTTCTTGGGCAGGTGAGTATAGTGCATGGCATGATCAGGTATTGAGTTTAGGGTGGACATGGCAAGGGTAGCTCTTCCCGCAATATTAAGAAATTTGGCTTTCTAGGATGACAACTTTCTTTGCATATTTTCTATAATATACTGATAATCTTTTGAGGTTGGGTGTTTATTCAGAATAGGATACCCAAGATATTTTCCAAAGTTTTTGTCAATTTTTATATTGAAAAAGGAAGCTACTTCTTTTGCAATATTAGGGTGGCAGTTTTTTGAAACAATAATTTTTTATTTTTGGAGATTGATGTTTTGTCCTGATAACATGCAAAATAAGGAAAGACTATTTATTATGGTGTTGTAGGATTTATTGTTGATTCTGAACATCAGAGTGAGATCATCAACAAAGAATATGTGGGAGATTCCTGGATCTTTAAAGCTGAGGTGAAATGGGTCCCATTGACAGATATCTACTTGGTGAGAGATCAAGCGGGAGAACATTTCCATGCATAAAATGTAGATGTATGGGGAGAGTGGGAATCCTTGTCTTATTCCCCTACTAGGACTAAAGAAGTCTGTCATTGATCCATTGACCAAAATAACAATTCGACTAGAGCATGTACAGTTTAAAATAATCTTAGAGATTCCTGGAGGAAAATGGAAGAATTTGAGCATTCTATAGATGAAAGACCATTCTAGTCGATCAAAAGCTTTTTCTAGGTCTAGTTTAAGGATCATACTAGCCTTTTTTCCTTTCATATTCTTAAATTGATTGATGATTTCTTGTACTATGATAACATTGTCGCTGGTTCTTCTAACTTTTATGAAGTTAGCTTGAAAGGGGCCAATTAGTTCATTCAGGAAGGGTTTTATCCTATTAGCTATGATCTTTGTAATGATTTTGTACATAGTGTTACAAAGACCAATTGGCCTGAATTTTTTGAGATTATTAGCATTGCTGATTTTTTGTATTAGGCAGATATAAGTGTCATTAATATTTGACGGGAGCTTATTTTTTTGGAACACATGTATGCAAAAGTTAATAGTAGATGGGCCAACTATGTTCCAATATTTTTGGTAGAAAAAAGGATGTATACCATCTGGTCCGGGGGCTTTGAAAGGTTTAAAGGAGAAGACAACATTGGTGATTTCACTAGGTAATAATTTCCCGTCTAGGGCTCCAAGATCTATTTTGTTTAGGTTTGGGGGATCATGGTGGATACTGTACCAATTTGTAGAGTCGCGAGAGGTTGAGAATGCTTTGTGGAAGAAAAGTTTTGTGTGATTTAGGATATCCACTGGGTTATTAATCCAGTTGCCTTGATCATCCTTAAAAACATAATTTTATTTCTCCTACGGTTATTGGTGGCCATAATATGGAAAAACTTTATGTTAGCGTCACCCTCTTGTACCCAGGAAATTCTAGATCTTAACTTCCAGTAGTCGTCTTCGATTTTTAGAAAATTGTTATAATTTTGTTGAAATGTGCGTTCTAGGTCTTGGAGGAAAGTACTGGTTTGGTAGTTAGGTGATTCTTGAAGACCTTTTAGTCTTGCTAGGGTTCTATTTTTTTCTTTGTGTAAGTTACCAAAAACTTTGTTTTTTCATATCTTAACTTTTGTGAGAAAGGAGTTGGCAGAGTCTTGGTAACTAGGACCCTTCCAACTTTCTTTGATTAGATTATTGAAACTTGAGTGTCTGCACCAATAAGTTTCTAATATAAACGGTCTTGGAAGGTTGAGGTTTGTTATAGGGATTAATTGAAGGAGTAGGGGGTTATGATCAGATGTGGTTTTAGGAGATGGGTAACTAAAGCATTAGGGAATGCACTAATCCATTCACTGTTTACTAAAATCTTGTCTAATCGTTCCATAATGAGACCTTTATTTTTCCTCCTATGATTAGACCATGTATACTTGCAGCCCTTGTACCCTAAATCCTTAAGTCCGCATTTATTGATACAATTCCATAGATATTTTGTACGTCTACCACTTACCAAGTTTCCTCCTAATTTTTCAGTTGAGTCTAGTACATCATTAAAATCCCCCTACTAGCCATGGTCCATTATAGGTATCATGCATATTGATTAGGTTATTCCACATGTTATTTATTTCACTAATCCCAGTGCTAGCATATATTGAAGTAAATAACCAAGTAATACGAGTAGATATTACCTCAATTGTTGCACTGATTTCCTGATTCCTTCTAACGAAATTGTGGACATTGACAACAGTGTGGTTCCAAAGGATCACCATGACCCCTGATTGACCATTAGACGGAATCTCAATCATGTCGGTGAAACTAAATGGATTTAGGAGAGGCATGTGGTTATCCGTTCTAGTTTCCCGGAGGGTGACCATACTAGGATGGTGAGTGTCAATCATATCCCTAAAGTGAAGCCTGAAAGTGTCATTATTCCCCCCTCGAATATTCCAGATGATGAAGGAAATGGGCCTATTCATGTTTAGTGTCCAATTGTGAAGATCCCCATTCTCCAGTGGTCTTGGTGCATGCACTGGATTCCTCCTTTGAATGGGAACTATGATCATTGCATGTTCTCTTACTGTTGGATCGACAGGTGGCCTTATGTCCATTGTGCACTTGTAAAGTGCCAATGGACATTTGAGAATTTGCCTCTGTTCTTGCCTCTCCGTGAAGATGAACAACTTTACGTCGTCTAGATTTGAATCTTCCGTTATTAATCTGGGAGTAAGTTGGTTGGTTCCACTGGTTCTTCCATCAACTCTTCTTGGAGAGGAAAATTTGGCTGTGCATGGGACTACGTGATTGGTTGAGGATGATGTTGAGTCGAGTTTTGGACATTGGCAGTTGCTAGTGGAGTTGCATGCATGTTCCAAGGACTCAATATTGAATTAACGCTGGTGGCTATTTCCGGATTAAAAAATGGGAGGTTCATCACTGGTTGGGCAGTTTGGAGAAGGACAAAGTGTGGTGGCATGAGCCATTCCCCCATCATCATTTGTGTTACATGTGAGGTTAGATTTGGTGCAATTGGTTGCAGGATGTTGTTTAGCCATATGCAGTTCTGGTAGTTGCTCATGGATAGACGGATTCCCTCTGAAATTAGCTGATCAAGATAATGTGAGTTGTGGATGACTATCATTGTTTCTCTCCCGTTCAGCGTGATATTGAAGGATAGGGCATGACCCATTAATCCCAGTTCCACCCAAGATTGCGGTTGATGGTTTTCCGGCATCAGAGGTTGGATGAAGATTGTTGGTGGTTCGTTGGTTTGAGGGTTGAGAGGTATCTGGTTGGCCATGTTTTGGTTGAGGCGAAGGATTTGTATTAACCTGAAACGTCTCTTGTTGGATATTGGTAGCCTTGACAATTTTTTGGAGAGTTATGCATGTTCTTGGGGGAAATTTTTTGTTCTTGGGAGTTCAGAAGATCAGTGCCAATGATTGTAAAATCTTGTTGCATGTCATTTGTTTGGGGTAGTGTATTGGATTTATTAGGAAGAGGGATGGATTGGTTTTGATATACGTGTTCCTTGGCATTGTCCATTTGGAACACGAGTTCTGCCTTTTCTGACATGTGTGCTTTGTTGTTTAGATCATGCAGAGAATTATTGGGGTTATGTGGATACTCGGGTAGTGTATTGATGGGAGGGTTGATATCATTATTTACTAGGGGGGATCGATAGGGAGGTGGTTCTAGTCTCTAGTTCGTGCGGGAATTTAGTAGCTGAGTTGTCATTGTTTTGGATATTATTATTATTAGGAGGATTTTTCCCTTGGTTATTAAGGTTATTACTGTAATTTATGATTTTTTATTATTATTAAAAAAGTTAAGGTGATTAGTGTGTAATTCAACAGAGTGGTTTTTGGTTTTATCCAAAATCATATTCTGCGTAGGCAGTAATGAAAATCGATTATTTGATTCAATTTCCATAGCCATGGTCGATTGGTATTCTGAATATGGATTGGGGCCAGTTCTCCTATTTCCTCTGTCATTATTATTGGAACGTGCTTTGTAATTGAATGTTTGAGAAGTGAGGAACTTACCGGTGGAGGCATAAAAAAAATTGACATTAATACCTGACTTTGAGAGGGCTTCCTTTTTTTGATCCACCTTGTGTTTAGATATACCTTTTTTGAAGGTTAAAGTTTGCCGCTTCTCCTTTGATGTGTGTTGATCTTCTTGTGTCGATTTGTACTGGTCTTCTTGTGTTGGTTTGCGTTGATGTTCTTGCGTGGGACTGTTTTGGCCCTCCATTTCTGCTCTTTTTCCTTGGGTTGTTGGTGGGCTTGGTTGGGTCTTTGTTTTTCCACATTGACCGGTTGAGTGGCCCAGAAAACCACAGTGTAGGCATAGGAGTTTATCTCATTCATAAAGTATTTGTTGTCTATGTGAACCAATCCATACATTAGATTTAGCTTGTTTATGGAGTGGTAGTTCAACACAAATCCTGGCATAACGACCACGAATGGCTGCGGAAGTGCATGCATCTACTTTGAGAAGTCTTCCTATTGTGTTCCCCACTTTGTTAAGTATTTTTTCATCATAAAATTTTGTGGGAAGTTCAGTTAGTCGTGTCCAGATTGTTGTAAGAGTTTGTTTTGCTCTTGAGGGGACAAAGTTAGGCTCCCAGCATTGCACAGATAAGAAATTTCCAAAGATAAAGCATGGGCCTTTTTGTAGAGCAGTTTCCAGGTTTTTTTCCTTATTGAACTTAACTATATAGTAATCCTCTCCCAAATCGAGATGAGGGGGAAAATTTCTGATGGTTTCCACAAATATGTTATTCTCCTCTTAAGAACGTGATGAAGTATTTTTTTCCCTTGAAGTTTAATTATGACAGAGAATCTCCAAGGTAAGTAAATACGTTGTTTGCCTTCCCCGGTAATTAGTGTTAGGTGATCAGATTCTTGGACTATGGAGGTCGTTTCCCCTTCTGCCTCGATGTGGTCAATCGCCATAGGCATAATACCATTGGGCATAATGATTATCAATTGTTCCATGAACTTCCTTCATGATTAAATTATGGATTTAAGGTAAGTATTTCACATTATTTTTCTCTTTTAAATTCTTCAAATTATATAATTTTGATTTTAAATACAAGCAAAGACAATAAACTTTGATTATAACTCTAATAGAGTTTGCAAGAAATTATAACCACCCGAAGTGGTAAAATTTCTATGCCTTGCCAAGATCAAATTGATGTATGATTGTGGGAAAATAAGTGGAAACATGTCCCATTAAATTTTCGTCATTATCATTCCCCTTAAGAGAATGTGATAGCAATGTGTGAGAAGTCTGAAAAAAGATAAAATTATTACCGTGAAAGTATCAATAGATGTGGACGTGGCAATAGACGAAATTATAATCGTCATCATTGTGATAATGAAAATAATAAAGATTCTCAAAATAATCCTTCACTCTGTGAAAGTAATATTTGTCATCGATTTGACGTGAGATTTTGTAAAACACATATAAATGATTATTGTCACGACTCGAAATTCCCACCGTCGGGATCTTGATGGCGCCTAACATCACACTTGTCAGGCAAACCAACGTTAGAGGTCATTTAGCCAATTCTTTACATTTTTAGTGATTATCAGTAAACAAGCAAAAATAAAGCCAAATAAACGTGAAGCTATGTAAATATCAACTTTAATTATATGCTACTTCTACCCAGAATTCGGAGTCACAATTCACGAATGTACTAAGACTTTTTTACAAATATTTGTCCGAAAGAAAGTACAATTATCTATGAAGCAAAGTAAAAACAATAAGTATAGAAGTGAAGAAGGGGACACCAGGGCCTGTGGACGCCAAAATGATTACCTTGGGTCTCCTAGCTATGAGATCTGCAGCTAACCTCTCAATTAGCCACTACCTGCTCCCAAATCTACACAGGAAGTGCAGAGTGCAGTATCAGTACAACCGACCCCATGTACTGGTAAGTGCCGAGCCTAACCTCGACGAATGAGCAACGAGTCTACGGCGAGACACTCACAATATAAGCTGCATACAGTGAATGATAAGACAGAAAAGAAAGCAGAATAAGGTAAAAACAGTAACTTACAAGAAATAAATACAGGACCCAACGTACTTCATCAGTGTTCAGCTATTACCGATCTTTAAATTCAATTCACTACTACCGTACAGCTAACACAATCAAAGAAAGAACATAAACATATAAATTGTTGCGGGCGCGCAACCCGATCCCACCAAACATATCACAATCCTCCCTTATTTCTTCTTAATATCATAAACAACAAAATATAGATAAAAATATTGCAACGTGCAACCCGATCCCACCATATCATAATAATCACAATCACGGTTCACCCTTATTTCACCACATTCTACCCTTATTATACCCGTTGTGGCGTGCAACCATATCCCACCGTATAATATCAATTCACCCTTATTCCTCCTCAATATATCACCCTTATTCCACTTGTTGCAGCGTGCAACCCGATCTCACCATATTCATAATAATCACACAGGAAATATAGAAGTTCCACAAATTAACACAAGATCCTTCTCAATACTTAAACTTCAGAACATGGCAAATGGAAATCTTATACTCAATAAAACTCTATACAAGTAATACTACTCAGCAAGACCAATCCAGAATATCTCTAAAACACAAATAAGAACATCTTAAGCAAGTAACAGGGAATAAGGAAACTACGGAATAACAATTATCTTCAACGAGGAGGAACAATATCTAACAAGTAGCATTTAGGCATGTAAATACAAGTAGGCATGTAACAATTAAAGCAGGGAAAAAAATAATATAGTAAGAATGGAAAAGAAACAGGTAAGACAGATAAATTGGCGGCGCATAAGTACTCGTCACCTCACATATACGCCGCTCACATGATTTTCACATAACAATTAAGGCAAGGATTCCTAATCCCTCGAATCAAAGTTAAGCACAACACTTACCTCGCTTCACATGCCACTCATTGCTCAATTACCGCTTTTCCTCTAGGTTCCACCTCCAAACCACTCGTATCTAGCCACAATTAACTTAATAACATCAAATATTGCTAAATAAATCAATTAAAATGCATAAATTTAGGTTTCCCAAACTTTCTCCCAAAAAGTCAAAAAATCGACCCCGGGCCCGCTTGGTCAAAACTCGAGTTTCGGACCAAAACTCATTCACCCATTCACCCCCGAGCCCGAATATGCAATTAGTTTTGAAATCTGACCCCAAATTGAGGTCTAAATCCCAATTTTCTAAAAATCCCTAATTCTACCAAAACCCCTAATTTCTACCATGGAAATCCTAGATTTTAGGTTGAAAATTCATGAAATGTATTGGGTAATTGAAACAAAGTAGGTTAGAATCACTTACCAAAAGTTTGGGGAAGAAACCTTGTGGAAGAATCGCCTCTAGGTCTCTTAGTTTTGAAAATTTGAAAGAAATGGCCAATTCCCGTTTTTGATTCTGTTTTTAATAGATCGCGAAGAGCTGCTTACTAAAGACTTACACGATCGCGGAATCCCCATCGCGTTCGCGAAGGCTACGCCCCCTGGCCTTCGCGTTCGCAAGCCCTTTCTCGCGTTCACGATGAAGAGTGGATGGCCCCCTCCTCCAGTTCCCATGTTGTCACGACCCAAAATACATAAGGTCGTGATGGCGCCGGACATCATTGTCAGGCAAGCCAATCATTAATTAATTGAAATAATTTTCCTGTTTTAACATTTATGAAAAGCATTTCCTTTCACTTTCTACATATTAACTTAATAAAATTTGTCAAGTAAAGCAATAGTTTAAAATATTACACTTTAGCAAATATATCCCAACACATCCCAGAACCCAGTGTCACAAGTACATGAGAAATTTTTAAGAATTTATACAACCATAACAAAGTCTGTCTGAAATACAAATTGGATAAGGAAGTTAAAAAAAAAAGAAAGTAACTGCAGTACGAGGGAGACTCTGTCAGCTGCGGGTCACCTTCGGATGATGCAACTCGCCTAAGTCTCCGAATCCTCCACATTTCTATGAAAGTACCTGTGCAATAAAATACACAGCACATGTAGCATGAGTACAAAAACAACGTGTACTCAATAAGTCTCCCGCCTAACCTCAGAGAGGTAGTGACGAGAGGTCAAATTAGACACTTGCTAAAGGTAAATTTAGAATATTCAAGTATGACACTAAGCATGATTATCATAGGCAATTTATTAAAATTAGGAATAAATATTATCAACTCTGTTCACATTTAACACTTTATAACTTCATTATATTAGTAACAATTAATCAACATGGGTGATTTAATCAAATAACAATTAATCAACGGGAAGGAACAACTTCTTTCAAAATCTTTTAATAACTTTAAATTTCTGTCATTTCAATTGACAACTTAAAATCCCAGACTAGTAATCAGGCAAAAATCATAGCAACTACGCAGTAAATATCATGCGCAAGCAATGCCGTGGGTCGAACGGTGCGGACCAACAATAATAAAATGTGCACTGCCGAAGGGTCGAGCGGCTTGACCATAGATGCATTATCTGCCCCGCTCGCGAATTGATCATGTGACGCGGTTATACATACAAATAATAAGGCTAGCGTGCTCGCGAATCATACCTGCGACTCAGGTGCTCCTATGTACACATATCCACATAATAAATCCTTATTTTTATCAAAAGCAGTTTTTCTCAAGAAAGTGGTAAAAATCCTTCTTAAAGGAACATGAAATGTAGTTTTTAAATCTTTGTTTTGAAACTCATTTGTCAAGTCTAATGATATTCCATAATACAACCCTACCAGGTACACAATTATCCACAGAGGAATCAATTCTCTTTCTAGATGATTAGGAAAATGGACTCTAGTCTTCTTTAGATATTCAATTACGATTTCGATTAAATTAGCAGTTTAATATTACAGACAAGATTACAGGTGCAACACATAAGGCATGCTAGTGGGTCCTAGACTACCCAGACAAGGCATAATAGTAGCTACGCACGAACTCCCATCACTTCATGCGTACGTAGCCCCCGAAGATAATAGCATATACTTAAATAATTCACCTAGAGGGACAATTCCCCCTCACAAAGTTAGAAAGGAGACTTACCTCGCTTCGAGATTCCATAACCGGCCTCCAAGCCCTTCCGATGACTCCAACCGGATGCACAACACCCCCAAACTATCCAAACAACGACAACCCAATGAAAATATACTCTAATACTTGCCACAAATTCCAAATTATATAATTTCCCAACCCCGCTTAGTGAAATAACCAAAATGCCCTCGGGTCCACGTGCCCGGAATCCGAAATTTCTCGAAGATAAAATCTACCCATAGCTCCACTAGCTCAAATATACAATTTACTCAAATATTCATGCTCAATTCGTGGCTAAGAATCCAAATTTCCATTTTCTAGGTTTCGTGAAGATTCTCCAAATTTCCAATCAATTTCCATGCCTAATCCGTGCATATAATCTTGTATTTAACTTAGAAACGGGAGGAATTTACTTACCTTGACAATGCATGAAGGAATCCTCTCTTTGAAGCCTCCCAAGATCGCCTAAGCCAAAGAAGAAATGAAGAAAATGAACCAAGAATCCTTGTTTTAAAACATTCTACCCAGGCCGATTTTTGCACCTGCGATCCAGTCCTCGCACCTGCGTTTTCGCAGGTGCGCCCAAGAGCCCGCACCTGCGGCTTCCTTCTCCTCCAGCCAGATCCGCACCTCCGACCCATCACCCGTATCTGCGCCTTCGCAGGTGCGGAAATTCCATCGCACCTGCGATCCCATCCAAGCCATCCCATT
Organism: Nicotiana paniculata; assembly: GCA_005239505.1. NCBI lineage: Eukaryota > Viridiplantae > Streptophyta > Magnoliopsida > Solanales > Solanaceae > Nicotiana > Nicotiana paniculata. The sequence continues at coordinate 25,894 of ML334653.1, forward strand.
CTCGCACCTGCGGCTTCGCATCTGCGGCCAAATCCCCGCAGGTGCGGTCACACCAGATGACAACAATTCCAGCCTTTTTCAAACTTTCAACTTGATCCGTTAACCACCCGGAATCCACTCGAGGCCCCCCGGGACCCCGTCCAACTATACCAACCTGTTCCAAAACATAATGCAGACTTGATCGAGGCCTCAAATCACATCAAACAACATCGAAACCACGAATCGCACCCAAATCCCAACTTTATGAACTTGGAAATTTCCAACTTCTACATCCGATGCCGAAACTTATCAAATCACGTCCGATTGACCTCAAATTTTGTGCACAAGTCATATTCAAAATTACGGACCTGCTCCAACTTCTGGAATCGCATTCCGACCTCGATATCAAAACTTCCACTTCCGGTCGGATTTCTCAAAAACCTTCAAATTTCTATCTTTAGCCAAATGACTTCAAAATGACCTACGGACATCCAAATTCACTTCCGATCGCGCTCCCAACTCCAGAATCACCACACGAAGCTATTCCCAGACTCGGAATCCCAAACGGACATCAATAACTCTGAAATGCACTCCACCCTAAATTTATAAAATTCTTCTAAAATGCTAACTTCCATAATATGCATCGAAACGCTCCGGGGTTATCCAAAATCCGATCCGGACAGACGCCCAAGTCCGAAATCATCATACAAACCTACAGGAACCTTCAAATCTTGATTCGGAGGTCGTTTACTTAAAATTCCAATCTTAGCTGATTCTTCCAACTTAAGGCTTCTGAAATGAGAATTTTCTTTCCAGATCAACTCTAAACTTTCCGAAATTCAACTCTGACCACGCCCACGGGTCATAATACCTGAAACAAAGCTTCTCATGGCCTCAAACCGCTGAACGACGTGCTAGAGCTCAAAACGATCGGTCGGGTCGTTACATTCTCCCCCACTTAAACTGACATTCGTCCTCGAACGTGCCAAGAACTGCTGGAGTTATCTGAAATCACTGTTTAACACCTCGTGCACCTGCCCGTGCTACCACAACCCAGTTGAGCACGTTAACTTGATCAAATCTGAAGATTTCTTCTTTTACCCATATAATGAGTTCAGAACCTAGTTCCAACACTTGAAATTCTCTGCAGGCCTACTTCCAACATATAAACACCCTATCAACTACCACACGATATACTAGAACATGACTGCATACCTTTGCTGAATAAGCACCATGCACCGCATAACTCATCATCTGACCACAATGGCACTCCCTGAGCCTCAATAGCCAAAATTTCACGAATCTGGTGCTCCCAATGCACCTCATAACAAATATACATACATCCTGCTATAATGCCGACGATACCACCACAACAGAGGAGATGTGTAGAAATTCATACCCAACTGCAGAGTTAACAAATCATTGAATACCTCTTCTTGACTAGAATCATCACTTCATTATGAACCTGAATAATGGTATTTGTTCTTTAATATAGACTTCACATAAGCTTATCGAACTGATCCCTGATCCGATAGTCTCGCCTCACTCAGTACATACTGCTCAGACAACAAATCACCCCAAACATGACCAACAACCTCACATGATACCACATCGCGCCAATATGCCATAACTCGAATATGATAATAAGAAACGACTCAGGAAGGGACTATTCAACTCACACAACTAATATGAACTTTTCTTAGAAAATAGGAAGTAGAACATAAGAAAGAATTAATATAGGAACCTTACTCATCATCACACTGTTGCGGCGTGCAACCCGATCCAAATAACATACCCGTGGCGACGTGCCACCCGATCCACACATAAAATTTATGTAAGAAGATATATATATGGAGCTGATTTGCTCACTATTACAAATTATTGAATATCGATCATAAGCACACTAAGTGCATAATACCATCCTGGGGAGACTGATAAAGTCGCATGCTACAAAACTCAAGCACAACTGAGGTGCGATATATATATACACACTCTGGATCTCAAGAGCTATCTTGCTCCCATAACATCCCCACTACGCGGGACCTCAACACATAGGAAATTATCAAGCCGTTTCACAACTCACACGTCACAGTCCTAAGATCACCTGAATTTGACGAAGACGGAGCAACATCTGCTGTTCTAATACCTCTCCATGAAAAATGCTTTTACTGAAATACACATGTCTGGCTCATACGGAGCCCATAATCATATTTAAATTCATCCACAAACATCGAGTCTACCTTGCTCGCACCAAACTAAGCTAATAGCTCTACCTGGGTCCACATTAACCCACTTTCTCTCATAATATGCAAGAACAACTATCATAGACGGGACAAACACCCCACAATCCACAACCAAATGAACTGAACGCCTCTCAGGCATAACTTCTCAAATACACAACATTGCACTTCTTTACACTCAGTCCAAATCTTCAATCCATCAAGTGACTACATTTCACACTCATACAATCTTTTCGTGGTCATGCTTCCACGACCTTCCACACAAGGCAACAAGACACATCAAGAACCCATGACCAGGGTACAAAGCCCCTTTCACCGAATATCAATCTCAGACAACACTGAAGATAACACCAGCTTTCTCTGAACTTTCAAATCACTCCTTATTGCTCTTCTGAGCTCATGACATCCTTATCAACACCGAATCGCAATCTCGATTCTCACTCCCAGTTACATACTTCTTACCGCACCTAATATGCCAATATGAGGTAGCGCAAGAATTCCATCACAATTTCTGAACCACCAATAGGGTGAACACTTCATCATCTAGAAACCTTTTACTTAACTCAATTCAGGAGTACCATCTCAACACACGAGTGAATTCCCACAATCACCCAACATGCAAATTCTTAAGTAGTAGCCTATACCACCATAACCCTTCCGGGATACGCCTACACCGGACATGCCATATCACTCAAATGCTCCCACATGGAATCCATTACGACGACTGACAAGCCCCGCACACACCGGCACAAACCACATGCATAACTTAATCACACCGAAGGAACTGATCACTGCCATAAATGTGCCATTTCAACCATGGCTAATCAAACTATTTTCTTTTAATCATCTTTAATTGCTTCAGGAATAATAGCAACTTCCTTTAACTCATAGAAAACTTAACCCTCACTCATCCCGAGTGACCTTGATTCACGAGACTATGCCGCCTAAATCCCGCAACCCGTCTCATACCCTCCTGATGATCTTTCTACAATCTGGAGTTTTTTTCTCTCACTCCTTCAATACTATCCTGCACGCTGAAACATATCATAGAACATTCCAGCCATCTTCCTTTTTCTCAGAAATTACTCTGCAAAAGCTCGATTCTCGATCATATTGCTGCCTGAAACCCTTAAGCGCCGCATTCTTAACTTTTGAAATCACTAGGACCGGTATTGAGAGTCACCCACTTTGACTGGCCCCGAATACAATCAACTCCAAGGCTCTCCTAGCACATGGACACCCCTTTCAATAAAACACGTGACTGAGTCACTACCCTGACAACTCACCTATGCCTTAAGCGAAATTCTGAATTTTCCAAAGCCTAACCCTGATCCGACAAGGCCAACTTTTGCACATATTCATCAAATCCCACGCGCAATCACCATTTTACTCCTCTCCCTTAGCAGAAATAACTTGCCAACACACTGATAATCTGCAACCCTATGAGAAGACAACCCTACAACCCAACTGCAGATGGTGGGACTCCCCCACTTAGCCTGAAGCTACTCTTTGCACCACTCTAGACCCTACCGAGATCCTTTCCCCTTTGATAACGCGATCTAGCTCAACGAATCCTTCCAATTCTTCCAAATCCTCTTGCTAGCACTCCCTAAATACTCAAATTCTCCAGCATCATTCACACATTCTGCCTCCTACCGAATGGCCACTAGAACCCCTCACAGAGACCTGCCAACTATGCCACCGCTAACCCATTCACATGAGATAACCCACATGTGGAAATCACCCGCGGACACCTTCCAACAATGCTGAAATGCACTCTCTCAGCGACTTCAATACCTCATCTTACGCCCTGCTTCATTTATCAACTTTACTAGTCCGTCCGCTCCTCATGGATATCCATTAAATGCACGACAATATCTTCAAATTCCAAGCTATGCTGCCGCTCCCCCACTTTGCGACTGCTCGACTTCCGCTTCTTACACATGGCTTCCTAGAGATGGAACCACCACCTAGCCTCACTTCAGGATCATTCTCTATAGCTCTCAAACCAGCAGATCACCCCGACTTTAAGATCTCCGAAGATCATCTTTCTCTAGTTGCCTTCATTATCAACACTTATCCGGTACTGAACCACCGCACCTCGTGGTCTCTGCCAACCGCATTCTTCAATACTCTGACCCCACGCAACCGAAGAAACCATAGCGCCGCCAAACTCAACACATTCCATTCGATCAAAAGGACTTCACATCACAGGTGCATATCCCACCTCACTTGAAGACACCAAGTCTTACTACTTTATCAACCCTAGCCGGACCTTTCATAATCCAAATTCCTTTCCTCTGCCGGAACTAAAATTCCGAAATCTCGAAATCACACCCTGAGAAGACCTCCCTTCAAACCATTCATCACCCCCAACATACGGGCAATCATTCTATCATCATATCGACATCACACGATAACCAATCGCAAGCATCATCACTACCTGAGCATAGCCTTAACGCTCTCAGAAACACAACTACTGAGATGAAACAACATATTATTCTCTTGCAGGGCCCAAAACAACAGCCCCAACCAATTACACATGGAAACATCTCGACTTACATCCGTAGAACGATTTCAATTCCTCAAACTCCTGATTCATAGCAAGCGCTCACGACGCGTAAGATTGAGTAGGCATAAGCCTCAAAAGAATCAAATTGCACGATGAGGAATCAAGAAGGGAAGTACTCCTAACAGCCCTGTAGCCTCTCGAAGATAAGTACAGACGTCTCCGTACCGATTCTCAAGAATCTACTAGACTTGCTCATGACTCGTGAGACCTACGGGAACCTAGTGCTCTGATACCATGTTGTCACGACCCAAAATCCATAAGGTCGTGATGGCGCCGAACATCATTGTCAGGCAAGCCAATCATTAACTAATTGAAATAATTTTCCTGTTTTAACATTTATGAAAAGCATTTCCTTTCACTTTTTACATATTAAATAAATAAAATATGTCAAGTAAAACAATAACTTAAAATATCATGCGCAAGCAATGCCGAGAGTCGAACGGCGCGGACCAACAATAATAAACTGTGCACCGCCGAAGGGTCGAACGATTCGAACCATAGAGGCATCTATATGCCCCGCTCGCGAATCGATCATGCGACACGGTTATACATACAAATAATAAGGCTAGCCTCCTCGCTAATCATACCTGCGACTCAGGTTCTCATATGTACACATATCCACATAATAAATCCTTATTTTTATCAAGAAGCAGTTTTTTTCCAGGAAAGTGGTAAAAATCCTTCTTAAAGGAACATGAAATATAGTTTTTAAATCTTTGTTTTGAAACTCATTTGTCAAGTCTAATGATATTCCATAATACAACCCTACCAGGTACACAATTATCCACAGAGGAATCAATTCTCTTTTTAGATGATTAGGAAAATGGACTCTAGTTTTCTTTAGATATTCAATTACGATTTCAATTATATTAGCAGTTTAATATTACATGTAGGATTACAGGTACAACACATAAGGCATGCTAGTGGGTCCTAGACTACCAGACAAGGCATAATAGTAGCTACGCACGGACTCCCGTCACTTCGTGCGTACGTAGCCCCCGAAGATAATATCATATACTTAATTAATTCACCTAGGGGGACAATTCCCCCTCACAAAGTTAGAAAGGAGACTTACCTCGCTGTCACGACCCAATTTACCCTCCGAAAGGTATCGTGATAGCACCTAGTCTCTATGACTAGGTAAGCCTAGAATTTGCAAAAAATGACAGAATCAATAAAATAAAGCTAGAAAAGAACTCAAGTAGATATAACGTAGCTGCTCAGCATATACATTTACTTCCCAAAACCCAGAATGTCACCATAGTCACAAGCTTTGTACTAAATATAGCTCTATACAATGAAACAGTGGAAAAATATGTAAGTCTTCTATGCCTATACTAGAGTAGAAGGGGACTCGTGAGATTCTGCGGAAGCGGCATAATTATCTCGTGGTCTCCTGGCTGCTGTTAGAACAACTCCTAGCCACGATACTGGGTGCTGGTACCTGGATCTGCACATGGGGAAAACATGCGCAGGAAAGGGCGTAAGTACTCCACATTCGGTACTCCGATAGAATAGCCCCTGACAACTGGAACTGACTCAACTGTAGGGTCTCAGTACTAACATCTCTCATATAAGCCAAATATGCATCATACCCCTTTCCAACCATCCGTTGAGCCTTAAGAAACGAAATGACTCGGCGGGGAGTATACTCCAAGGAACCTCTCCACTCTAACCTCAGAAATCTAGGCATATCCAGCATCACAGTGTTGCGTGACAATCAAGAATAGCATAATCGGGAGACAGACAGTCCATACCCAATATCACATCGAAATCTACCATACTTCCAGAATCACATTCTGACCTCGATATCAAAACATCCACTTCCGGTCGGATTTCTCAAAACCCTTCAAATTTCTATCTTTAGCCAAATGACTTCAAAATGACCTACGGACATCCAAATCCAATTCCGATCGCGCTCCCAACTCCAGAATCACCACACGAAGCTATTCCCAGACTCGGAATCCCAAACGGACATCAATAACTCTGAAATGCACTTCAAGCCCAAATTTATGAAATTCTTCTAAACTGTTAACTTCCATAATATGCATCGAAACGCTTCCGGGTTACCCAAAACCCGATCCGGACATACGCCCAAGTCCAAAATCATCATACGAACATGCAGGAACCTTCAAATCCTGATTCGGAGGTCGTTTACTCAAAATTCCAATCTTAGTTGATTCTTCCAACTTAAGGGTTCTGAAATGAGAATTTTCTTTCCAGATCAACTCTAAACTTTCCAAAATTTAACTCTGACCACGCCCACGGGTCATAATACCTGAAACAAAGCTGCTCACGGCCTCAAACCATTGAACAACGAGCTAGAGCTCAAAACAACCGGTCGGGTCGTTACATAAATGCTACGCGTTCGCGTTGAACTGGTCGCGATCGCGAAGGGTAAGGCCCCCATAGCTCGCGTTCGCAACTCAATCTCCGCGTTCGCGTAGAGTAAAATCCTCCCCAGCCCAGATCCACATTCTCGATCGCAAGAATGTCTGTGCGATCGCGAAGAACATCACATCAGACACCAAATACAACATACACACACCAGATTTTGTAAGTCCAAACATCTTGTAGCATATCTGAAACTCACCCGAGCCCTCGGGACTACAAACCAAACATGCACACAGGTCCTAAAATATCATAAGAACTTGCTCGCGCGATCAAATTTCCAAAATAACACCTAGAACCACGAATTGAACACCAAATCGAATGAAAGTTTCAAGAAAGCTTTAAATGCTCTATTTTCACATTCGGGCGTCCGAATCACGTCAAACTGACTCCGTTTCTTACCAAACTTCAAAGACATGTCATAAATATTTTATTGAACTTGTACTGGGCTCCGAAACCAAATACAGGCCCGGTATCAATAAGGCCAAATATCATTAGATTCTTAAAACCATTAAGTTTTCAAACTTATAATTTTTAACAAAAAATCATATCTCGAGCTAGGGACATTGGAATTCGACTCCTGACATATGCCCAGGTCTATATTTCAATACGGACCCACCGGGATCGTCAAAATACGGGTCCGAGTCCGTTTACCCAAAACATTGACCGAAGTCAACAAAAATCAATTTTAAGACAAAAATTCTTATTTTATTAGTTTTTAACTTATAAGCCTTCTGTGTCAATACCCGAACTGTACACGAAAGTCGAGAAAGGTTAAAATAAGATATTTAAGATTCAGAACACATAATTTAGTTCTAAAATATGAGATGACCTATCGGGTCATCACAATTATGGTCCATTCATGATGTGGATGTGATAACATCTGATTTATGAATAAATATTCATTCTTGTAAGAATATAAACGTGCTAGTGGTAGTGGATATACCACACTAATATCTAGAAAAAGGTTTGGGATGAAATAAGAAAATAATTTCATTATTATGGCATGAATGATCATTGATCACGTACCTATTGTGATTATGCCAAAATATTACGTTAATGTGATTATTACAGGCCAAAAGTAATAGAAGAAATATATTTTGCCTATAATGATTTTGACCATGACCATAATGATATAACTTTCTCCTTGAAAGAGATATTCACCATATGGATATTGATTACAAAATTAATTGAAAGCTCTAGAAGAGCCAATTATACTACATTGGAGAAATAAAATTGATTATCAATAAGGTATGGTGTTGTAGTAAGTCTCAAAGAAACTTATTGAGTTTCTAAAGTATTCAGGAAAGCGATTGGTTATATTGAGACTATAAATAAAGAAAAGATTTAATATCTTCTATTACTACAACTTGTAGCGGGGTATTATGTATGTGAAAAGTCACCCGCTTTATTCTCCAGTTTGTACTACACAAACAAAAAAAGCCACAATAAAGTAGAAGTTTATTAATATAAAAACCTATATCATAATAAACTTGGTGTTTATTCATAATTGCACACGTCATGGTGTAATCCTAAGGTTTATCAATATTGATCATTTATCTAATTGGCATAATTGATTTAGCCATGTTAATTTACGTATGATGTGCAAAAATAAAAGAGAATTCACATGGGTAAGTATTAAAGAACTAGAAAGTTCTTTACGAATTCTCTTATGTTGCTTGTTCTCATTAATAAATATACCAACTAAAATTGGGATTGAATCCCATGAATGCTGGAAATTTCAAAGGTGAATATGGGCCCATTCACCTGCCATGTATACTACATAAGATGCATCTATGAGATGGTTACATGTGCGATGATTATTAACCCGCAACATGATTTTTACCAGATAACGTTCTCAATAATTTAATTTAGAGCATATTCCAGATTTTTTATTCAAGATAGTTCATCTTGATAAGTTGGTTTACATCACAATTGGTTTAGCAAAATGATTTATTGAGTGCCTTCACTTAATAGCTAAATTATTACTTATGAGAACACCATTATCTACATCAATTTGATATATGTTATATACAAAAGTATATTACATTCTCACCTCACAAGTGGTTCAGGGTCATGAACCAAATAATTTCATCTTATTATTATTAAAGTGCAGTATATATTTTGATTAACACCGTAACGTACAAATATGGGCTTCCAAAATTGAGGAAGAAAGTTAGTTTTTCTAACATGAGGGGGAGACAAGATAAACAATTGAGGAAAATTTACGTGGAATGAATTATCATTTCTACATCTAGATCTTCGATTAAGATAATATGAACTTGAAGTTCATAAAAAGATAATTCATCTGCAATACATTGCAAAGCATGCCAGACGCATTTGCTGACCCAAAGAAAGTAACTATATTCTCAGTGCAAATGCTCTTATTAGAATAAGTCCTAGAAGGACAAAGTCTATGGTACACTTAAAGCGTATAGACAAATCGGTTTTAAATAAAATTCTTGATAAAAAAGATGAGAAAACGATCAAAATGATCATAATAAGGAGGCAAGTGATCTAGAAGATCACATGACATAACATTTCATAAAATTTCAGGATAGGTTCAGGTGTGATCTAGAAGATCACATGACATAACATTTCATAAAATTTCAGGATAGGTTCAGGAACCTGAAAATATGAATGAAGAGATCTCTATGTCATGTGTTTATGAAAAAAGATTGTTGGAACTAACATGAAATGTTCATCAATTACGTCTATGATAACGTTAAATATATGAGGATCTTAAGTCTGAAGAAACAATTCAAGTAGAATTGGTTTCATATGAAACACATATAGTTTTGGACATGTAATTCAAACACTTGAAAGTATGAAGTCAAAAGAGTGTGCAATCACTTTTATCTATCTTATGTCTAGCATGTCATAATAAATTGATATGAATCTAAAGTCCATTCATATGGCTTATATGACTTAACTTATATGACAATCTCTGAAGGATTTAAATTGCTTAAAGCATATAGAATTCTTGGTAATGAGTACTACATCCTAAGTGTAATTTGTGCACATTTATATCTTGCTATAACTATAAGCATGATAATGTGATAGAGAGGATTTCATGGTCAAAATATTCATTCAAGTGATAATATGGTTGATTTGTTCACCAAATCTCTACTAATGTCAACCTTCAAGAAGCTAGTGTACAAGATCGGGATGCGAAGGCTCAAGGATGTGAATTGATGCTCTCATCAGGGGGAGTTAATACGCGTTGTACTCTTTTTCCCTTACAAGATTTTGTCCCATTGGGTTTTCCTTGCAAGGTTTTTAACGAGGCAACCAAAAGGCGTATTTCTAAACATGTGTACTTTCATTTTTTATAAAAAAATTTCCACTAGATTTTATTTTAATTAAGGTTTTAACAAGGCACATTATCTGTTGAATAGACATTCAAGGGGGAGTGTTATAAATAGAGTTTTATTTAAGGTGAATGTCTATATTATAGAGAGATTTTAGAGATTTTACTTGGTGGCTAAGTCACTCTTTTCCTATAAATAGAGGGGTCCTATTCCATTGTAATTCGTCCCAATCAATAAGAATTCTCTCTCTCTTTCTCTGCAGTACTCTTCTTATTCTTTTATTATTTTATAACACGAAAGAGTTTTTAAACTAAAAAGTCATAAGTTAGAGATGCCGAACTTATGATTTATATGTGCGTACCCTAAAAGCGGATAACAATGGAATTTATATGTGGTTTTCAAGACACATGATTTAACTTGGCACAAACTGAGAAAATATGCAAATTGATATTGAAATTGATTGTAAATAAAAATAAAAGCAAACCAAATAAAGTGTGCAGCTTTGGCCCTCGAGCTAAGTTACCCTCGAACCAAATGAATAAGCAAATACGATATGAACAAAGTAACAGAGTATTGAGAACTTAAAGAAAAGATTAGTATATTGCTTTGTATTGCGTGAATATGATGATTTACAGACCCCCTTTATATAGTAGGGGAGTCCTACTTATGATATAACTCTAAATACAGTAAGAAATCCCATGATTGGTTAATTAATCGGCCACATCTTGATACGTGCCGAGATTTTCGCCGTGATCCTTGCTCGATTATGGATATTTCGGCTTACCGTTACTTGACCAGGTAAAATTTCACCGGTCTTGCTCGATCTCCATTCTGCTTGGTCTCGATCTTGGCTGATCTCGACCTTGATCGATCTCTAGATTACGGTCTCACCAATCTAACTCCGCACTATGGATCGATACAATCACGAGGTCGAACAGTGACCTATCATGATCCGATCTCGATTAGTCATAAGAAGGGCATGCCCGTTCTCACCTTATAGAGATAGTCCCCTCGTTTCTCATAAAGAGGGTGATGAGAAACAACATGAATCCCCGAACTTCGTCTCGATGGGTGATGACGTTAGTGACAATCCCGATTATGATGTAAGCGATGAAATGTCTCGTTGGTCCAGTTACCAAGGCATTAAATGCATGTCAGTTGCTGGTCGAACACTACCGGTTCTGAACCATCGCCTCCAACCTATAAGAACCTCAACCCTTCCTCATTCAAACTTTTACAATCAACGCCTCTTCTGCTCTTGCTTTCAAAAAAATAATCCTTTCACTTCATAATTTTCATACTCAATTTTCTTGAACTCTAATAAACCGCAGATCATCTTCTTTTCCTTAATATTTATAAATGGCTAAGACTTCCAAAACTGTGCCGCAAAAAGAGGCTGCTTCTTTATCGCCTCATGCGCCTTTACAGCCCCCGGCTCTACTGAGGAGGACTGATTAAGCTTTGCCCACCGGGCCAACAGAGCCCCATTCTCCAGCATAGACGAGTCTCGGGATTGAGGCTGGATGGAATCATTTGTCCGAATAAGGACTTCGGACCTGATCCTTGTCGCGCCCCCCTCTTTCCTCCCCTTTTCGGATCTGTCAGGTTATTTGACATTATTGGGACAACTCGTTTCCTTTTGGGAAAGGGATAAGGAATTGAAGAGTCGCCACCTAACGATTTTTAAGGTGTGTTAGGGCACCTACTAAAGGTTATTTATAAACATAAATTAGATAACCAGAAATAGGGTAAGGGCTTGAAATTACTTCAAGGGAAAGGTGTTAGGCACCCCTCGAAGTCCACAACTGTGGTTCCCGGCCCAAACAAACTTTGTGAACAAATAACATATAAGCAATAAACACATAGGTAAATAGATGAAGGTTTTGAGAAGATTTGTAGTCCAAGCACATATATGTGCTTAAGTTTAAAAGATTTAAAGTCTAAGCACATATACAAAATTCCGGAGGTTTTACAATCTAAGCACACATGTGTAAGGGATAGGGGGGTCCTAGGTTGTTTATCCTATAGGATCATATTAGTACAATGTCCGGTAATCACTCCTCAGAAGAGGGGCTACACGTGGCATTAGTGCACCGGATATCATATCCATGTCTACCCTTCGCACCCCTTAGTGATTATAAAGCGAGTTTATTTAAAGACCGCTATGCGTGCTGTTACCCGTCCCTTCTTAATGGCCCTGGAGGAATTTAGGACCTCTAAATATAGGCAGTTCTAGACAAAACCCCTAAGGTTAAAAGGATAAAATTCTAAGCGACAGGAAAGAACAAATAGGACTTTACAAATAAATGCAGGAAAAGCAGTTAAGAGGCTAAGATTTACCTCCACAGATAATGCACATAAGCAGCATGTATCAAACACAAACAAAAGGCAGTTTTATTAGACAGAATCCTAAGACAGGATATCTAAGTGAATATCAATGCACAAAAGTATGCAGCTTGTTTATAAACTCAATAGCAAGGACTTAATAAGTTTGCCTACTGATTTTAAAGCCTGTTAGCCTTTAGGCAGTAAACGCAATCAAAACAGTATTCATTTTTTTAAGAGATTGATTACCTAAGGCTTTCCTAGGCGTGGGGTTGTGCGTAGTAGCTACCAGAACTATTAGACAGTTCAGAGGTTGTTTTACCTAAAACATGCTGCTTTAAATGATGTAAATCTGAGAATGCAGAGATAGTTACAAATTTCTATTAAGAGCAGACATGATAATCATATGTGAGGCTATCTTATACATTTTCATGATTCAACAGTTTAAACTAGGCGTAGTTAAGTAAATGTAGACGAAATCCTAGAGCATGGTATCTAATATGCACATATAAATGCAGGATGGCTAAGACATAATTTCAGGATGCACAGGATTCCTAAAGCATGATTTCTAAAATGCACAAAGAGTTACATATGATTGGGACATGTTCTGAATGCACATGAGTATTAATTTTATCACCCTAGGAGCAAGATTTCTAAGTGGTAGGCATAAGCATAAATGAAGGACATGTTGTACGTTAAAACAGTAAACATGAAAGCCTTAAAGACATGATATCTATGTTTGGCATGGTTTGAATGAACATGTTAGTCCTAAGCATGGATTCTAATGCAGATATAGGAAATGTAAAGCATAAGGCATGATTTCTACCTAGTGGAATTGATAGGATCATATAGCTATCCCCCCATTTCACTAGCCATCCCCCAGTATTCATTTACAATAATTATTATAGACCAACTGAATAAATTACATAAATAGATAAAGGAAAAGAATAAGTTAGACTATAGGGAGCCTGAAAACAGGCCCAGATTCCTAGAACCTCAAGTTCCCCAATGTTTCATAACCTTTATTATATCCGAGTGTGTCAGAGTTCCCTAAGGACCTCAAGGGATCCCGGACAGTGCTCACACCCAAATTTCATAACCATAATTGAGTAAGTGCAGTGTGGAAGGGCCATCCCCAGTACATCAGAGTTCAGAGGGATCTCACAGGAATCCCAAGGCAGTCATGCACTGGAGGGGCAGAACCCAAGGACCTAAAAGTAGAGTGAGAGTTCTTGACATAATTTTGAAAATGGTTAATTAAGAAAGCAGTATTTGAAAGAAGGGATTCAGTTGCAGTAGGTTTATAAAATAAGAGAGTTGTTTAGCAGTAAAACAATTTTGATAAGAGTGGTGAAATCAAACGAACAACAAATCAAACACAAAGTCGAACAGGTTCAACAATACTCAAACAACAACCCTTCACACAGGGATAATTGGGGACTGGGGATACATAGTACACATATAATAAACATAAGTCTCTTGCAATTAAGGGGTAGCTAATAGTGAAATAGTGAGACATGAATTCGGAAATCTAATTAGAACATAGTCACAGAATCAGAAGTGCTTAGGGGGTTCATGGGATTGGGAGATGACATAGTATAGGAGTTCTAGCATCAATGAGGACATAAAATCACTAAACATGATTGAGCATAATATCAGGGCAACTTAGGGTAACAAATCAATAGGGCATACCAGAACTAGGCTACTAGTACACAAGCATCAAAACAAAATTGAGCCATATTGAATCAGATTACAGGTTTATAAGAACATGCTAATCCTAAAGAGCTAAGACATAATTAGCATACTAGATGAAGCAATGATGCAAAGAGGTCAATTACATATTGAAAAGCAAAACAATAGATAGAAACAGATCAGGAACATGATAAACTGAAGCAGTAAAAGGAACATATTGGTTTTGGGACTTAAATTGAAAATCAGAACATACCGATAAAGGGACAGTAAACACAAAGGTTAAGTGGCAGGAGAGCACAATAGTTAGCCTTGGCTTGCAGTCCACTAATTTAGAATAATAGTAAGTGACACAGAAAGAGAGCAGAAAGATTTGAGTGTAAGAGATAGAGTTTGAACTAATGTCTTCGTGTCTGTTTAGTGTCAATGAGAGAGAGAGAGAGAGCATATATAGTAGTTTGAAACTAGGTAGGATAAGGTAACAATCAAAGTCAGGTAGTGATTGGGGAATCAGAATCAATCAACATAAGATCAATATAAGTACTCCCTTCAATAAGGAGTTAACTTTGAACGGTAATAGACATGCAATAAATAAGGAAAAATACCATATGACTGGAATATAACACAATAAGGAAATAATTTCAGCACAGTACCGGTATAGAACATGTAATTGAGGCTAGGTTCAGAGGATTCTAATTAAGAAAATAACATAAGAATTAATTTTATAGCATAGTCGACCACAAAATAAGGAAAGAAAGAAGCTAAGGTCGGAAAATCAACAGGGAAATCATCATAAGGGATTAGTGAAAGGTATCAATCACAGAGAATCAAGGGTTCAAATAGGAAACAATATTGATTAGGGAGAATCAACACAAATTGCACAGAATAAACACATGATAAGCAAGGCAGAAGGAAAGAATTAGAACCCTAATAGACATGGTAAAATAAAGAACATATAGAATCAGAGATTCAAACTGGAATATAGTACTGATAAACATAAACCTCTGAGAGTAAGCGAGGTAAGCACATAATAGGAAGAAATAGGCAGAATCAGAAACCCTAGTAAGTTAAACAGGGTGAATATCACAAAAATACTCAGATTAATCGAAGTAGATTCATGAGAATCAAACATGCAAACAAGTTTGAAAGAACGAATAGTAAAGATAAACTCAGAACCCAAAGATTAAACCAAGAAACTTAGGGTTTTCAACATAATAAAATCAGATGAAGGAAAAACTTAAAAAAATTGTTTAAACACAGTGAAAATCACAGAATAACACTAAAGTTAGAAGAAGAATCGTTTTTTGAAAAGGTGTTAAGAAACCCTAGTTTGAAGATGAAGAGATGCTTTAGGAAAATCGGAAAATCTTTAAGAAAACAGCAAAATAACTCGGAATATACCCAGATCTATTGCAGATCTAAGAAATCCAGTGTTAAAATTAGGGTTTCAGAGAGATAACCCAAAGAGAGAGAGAGAGTCGGGGCTTAGAAACCACAGGTTTTACTCGGAGATGGGAGGATCTTACTCAGATGGCCATGGACGGCCTGAGAATTACATGAAAGCCATGGGAGGTAAGCACGGAACCCGGGGGGTGGATGAATAGACAACTGGTCCCTTGAGGACCTCAGGGATGCAAGAATCGAGCCATAGAGGCTAGGGGGTAGGGAACCGCCATTGTTACCGGCGAACTAGAGAATGGAGAGGGGATTAGGGTTTGATGCAGAAAGGATTTGAGAGAGAAGGGGAAGGGGAAGGGGAAGGGGAAGGGGATGACGGTGGATAGAAGATGAGGAAAATGAGAGAAGTGAGGGCTTGGGAGGCGGGTCGTTTGGATTAATTAAGGAAAGGGTAAATCCGGACCGTTGATCTGAGTGATCAACGGTTGAGTGGGGTATTGGGTTGGGTAGGATAAATGTATTGGGCCCGGGTGTTTGAGCCGTTTATATCGAACTTGGGTCTGGTCTAATTAGGTTATAAGTGAAATGGAAGTGGCTATCTGTTAAATACCCCATATAAATTAATTAAAATAATTTATAAAAAATAGTTGTTAATTATAAAAATGAATTTCATGCGCAGAAAATAATTAAGATGATTACTTAGTATTTTAAAAATATAAATGATTAATTTCTGGATAAAACATAGTATAAAATCGTATAATTGAGCTATAATTACAAAGTTATTGCAATTATAGTCAAAAGGTGCCAATTTGACTAATTATGAAATAATTTGGTCTTAATAGGACCAAAATAATTAATGAAACCCAGAAATGATTTTTGATATCATTTGTAATGCAATTTTATAGTTATTTATTGAAAATAAAATGCTGGATAGATTAATACAAATATAGGAAAATTGTGGAAAAATATCAATTACTATTGATACATGATTTTGAAGCTATATATGCAAATTAAAATATTTTGAGAAAAAATTGGGTATCAACAATCCCGGCTGGAGACATGTCGTTCCCTTAGAAGTGGAACATGAAACATAAGTAGATTTCACCTTGAATTTTTTAATTCGCTGTTTTACTTTTTGTTTTCTTTGTTCATCTATGTTTGGTGATGCAACTGTGACCCAGATACCGGATCTGATTCCAGAATTGAAGCAATGGGTCGAAGGCCTTGTGTCACAGAGAACCTACTCCGAACGTGCCTGGATGGATAACCACATTCTGGCCTTTTCTCGAACTTATCTCTTTTTCTTTTGCAGGTATCAAGAAGGATGTTGCAATGAGATCCCCTTTCGGTGATGAAGAGGTCCTTACCCAGCCATCAACTCCAAAGCCGGCCAAGGAGAAAAAGAGAAAAGAGGCTCTGAGGCCCCTGGGCTCGGAAAAGAAAAAATCGGTGAGGAAGCCTATCACACCCCAACCTCGGGGAGCACGACTGTCGCTCAACCGAGTGGGCCGGTCGAGCAAGCCTGTTAGACGCTTTCTACCCAACTCGCTTATGATAAGAGAAGGCATGTTTTATTCAACCCACATAATGTATACGGAGCCTCTAAAGATACAAAAGAGTGTAAAGAAGATGCCGACAACAAGGCCCCGGCTATACCTCAAAAAGTACAATAATATAAACAAAAGATATAATACATGTCCCAGTAATGAAATGGGGCTCACTGAGAAGAGGATGCAACACTATGAGTGATCACCACTGTCTGCTATGGAACCACCTGCATCCATTTAAAGATACAGCACCCCCGGCAAAAAGGACGTTAGTACTGTCGAATAGTACTAGTATGAAAACTAAACACCATCTCAATAAAATGAATAGTAATACAAGGTAAACAATCAAGAAAGTAATATGAGCTGTAAGTAATAATAAAACGTCAAGTTAAAGATCACTTAGATTTTCAAGTCAATTTCCACGTTATTAGGTTGGATGGTTTTTAATGCCAATATACCACAAAACACAATACCACCGTGTTCTTACACGGAGTCCGATCTCGGCCCGATCGGCTAAGCCATCTCATTTGAGACATCAACCATATTCACAATTTCATTCACAATACCACTGTGTTACTACACGGAGTCTGATCTCGGCCCGATCGGCTAAGCCATCTCATTTGAGACATTAACCATATTCATAATTTCATCCATAATACCATCGTGTTATTACACGGAGTCCGATCTCTGCCCAATCGTCTAAGCCACCTCATTTGAGACATCAACCATAGCCACAATTTCATATTCTTTCCCATCTTTTCACTATATTGGCACGAATGGCCCCAATTATAAAGTTATTCTTGGAGCTTGGCCGTATTTCATGATTCAAGTTCTTTTCCACATTCCAACATTATTATTTCGATAACAACATGGTTCTTCATTCAAGAATTTTGATTTCATATGTGAGCAATATAGAATCTAAGGCACATAGAGGCTTCTCACACAATTTGGCATAACAGTCTCTATTCGAATTTGACTTGAAGTCTAGGCATTTTTAGCACATATTCTAAGTTTTGAACATTGCCTCAGATGATTAGATAACATGATGAAAGCATGGAAATACATATTACACATATATTTTCAAAGCAAGCACATTCCGGATAGAAATTTCTAGAACGTTTAATTTGGGACTTACATCGATTGCATGAATACCATGGGATTCAATTCTAAGTGTCGCCTCCCCCACTTTTACCTTGCGGAATCGGGTTTCAACATTCATTTGGGACAACTCCATCCCTTTTTGGAGAGGGGTATGGAAAATGAAGAGTCGCCACCTAATGGATTTATGGTGCGTTAGGGCACCTAATGCAAGTAACTCATGAAGCTAGTCTACGTCACCAGAGATTTGGGTAAGGGCTTGAAATTACCTTGGGGGGAAGGAGTTAGGCACCCCTCGAGGTACACAATGGTGGGTCCCGGCCAAACTTACTTAGTAAATTAGTCATTTATCAAATAAGCAGTCTAAGCACACATATGTAAGTAAGATGAAAAGATTTTAAAAAGTAGGCAGTCTGAGCACACATATGAAAATAAGATAAAGGAGTCCTAAGTTATTAGCCTATAGGATCACATCCGTACAATGCCCGGTAATCCTTTCTCAACTAGAGGGGTTACACGTGACATTAGCGCACGGGTCATCATATCCTTTTGCTACCCAATTACCCTCCCCTTAGCGGTTATAAGCGATTTTAATTAAACGTGCTCTAGGCGTGCATTACCCGTCCCTTTTCTTATGGCCCTGGAGGTGTTTAAGACCTCTAATTAAGATGGTTCTATACTCTCTTAGGTGCTTAAAAGGGAAAAATCTAAACGAGAAGCAAGAACAAATAGGACATTCACGTAAGGAACAATTAAAGGCTCACTTTTACCTCCTCAAATATGCAAACAATAGCACGTCTCGAACAACAGGATTTCAGACATTTCAAAGTCCTAAAACAGGAGATCTATGTGAGCATGAAAACAGACTATATGCAATAGCTATTAAAGCGAGGCAATGGAGACCTAATTGGTTTGCCTACTGATTTTAGGACTTGCTGAATCTGGGCAATTCACAAATAATTAAATAAAGCACAGTTTTACCATCTTTTATAAGGCCTCAATTACCTATAGGCTTGCCTAGGCGTGGTTCAGGGATACCCTATAACATGCTGTCTAATAAAATGCAAACAGAATTCTGGAAATTGACTAAAGGAAAGAAAATAGTTTGAGTTTTAATATGTCCTATAAACATGCTTGTCTAGGTGCTGATTATCACGAACCTGGTTTCATACATATTTATCCTATAGCATGGTGTCTGGGAGTCAAAATTTCTTTTAAACATCCTTATAGATAGGACGGTTACTGATTTAGGCGATGTAGACATAGTTTAAAGCGAATGTAAATAGGTCCTAAAGCAGGATTTCTAATGCACGTAAACAATGAACTTTTATTAGGCAGAATTACAGCAGTAATTTAATAACATGATTTTTAGGTGATCATGATTATGCAGAAGCAGAATTTCGTGATAATGAAGTACTGAGCTACAACATGTTTTCTAATACGCAAAACCAGTAAAACATAATTATCCTAAGGCAGGGTTTCTAATGCAAATAACACAACAGTACTACAACATGATCTCTAATGGAAGTAACATAACATAGGTCTAAAGGCATAATTTCTACTGAAAATAAGCATAGTATGAACCTAAAGCATAATTTCTACCTAATTTCCCCACAAAAGTCATATAAAAATCCCTCCCCTTTTACTAATTTCCCCAGTATTTGTTTACAAAGATAATTATTACAAACCATAATTGAATGAGTTACATAAATAAATATAAGCTATACTATATGGAGCCTGCAGATAGGCCCAAAGTAAACCTGGAGACACTAGTTCTTCAAAACAGTCTCAGATACCAAGAATCTCATAGCCAAATAGGGTGTCCTGGTGTGTCAAAGTTCCCTAAGGACCCCAGGGATCCCGGGCAATGCTCACACCAAGATCCTTTGGATAGGGAAGTGATTATGTGTAGGGCGAAGAAGGACAGCCCCAGTGTGCCAGAGTTTGGAGGAATCTCAGGGATTCCTAGGCAGTACACATACTGGAGGGGCAAAATTTAATAATCTAAGAGTAGAAGTGAGAGTGTTGTACATAGTTTTGAAAGAACTTGTTAAAGACAGTGTAGAGATAACACTTTTAGGAGTGAAAAGGTTTTCAGGAATAGAAACAATTTTAGGAAAAAGCCAAGAGTGAAAAACAGTTTTGAAATCAATTCTAAAAGAACAAAGATTCAATATACAACCACACAAAATCAGAGCGCTCAGACTCACAACCATTCAGCAACCAGTTTTACAAACAGGGGTCAAGGGGTTGGGAACATAGAGAGATTTACATTAGAAACACATGAACATGGTCTAAGGGGAGCATATGGAACATCAACTGTACAGAACAACTAGGAGTCTACCGATTCAAGAACTTAACAAGTCAGTCATGGTAAAAGGTAATTAAAACATAGAGACAGAGCGTGGGAATAGTCATGTTGAAGACATGGGTGCATTAGTCATACCAATTAGGATTAATTAAATACATTAGGAGTCTAACATGAGCATACTAGTTGAGGGGAGTAACATGAATTGAACAAACATGCAAACAAGACAAATGAGATCTAGGCATGCTCGATTAAACACTTGAACTGGAGAGGGTAAAACTTAAACATACTGGGTAAAGCAGTAAACAGGAAGACAATCAAATACATAGCCAATTAAATCAGTGCAAAATAGGCATTGATTTACATAAAGAAACACTTAAAGTTGAGTTTCAGAATTGAACTAGAGACATACCAGTTAAGGAAACAAAGTGCAGAATGTAAAGCAAGTAGAGTTCCACTGTCTAGCCTTGGCTTTCAGCCGGTTAGACCAATAGTTAACACAGGTAGCAGAGAAAGAAGAGAGAATTTGAGAGTGTGTGTGTATTCTGTACCACTGTTCGTGTGTTGATAGGAAAAACAAGAGTGTATTTATAGCACTTTAGGAGGAGGAAAAATAAGGTAAAAGAATCAGAAATCAGTCAATTAAGGGCAATCAAAGGGTCACAAAATTAATTAACCATAAGGGAATCCGGAATAGACCCCTTAATTAGGGGTAATTGATCAACGGTAACAACAAGAGAGTTTAATTAAGGCAAGAATCCAATTCAGACCAAATAAAGGATTAGTACAAATCACAAATCATGCGGACGAGTAATTAAGGCAAGGATGACCAATTAAAGTCATAAATAAGGAAACCAATAAAATCTATGCACACAGATTTTAATCAGAGTAATTAACAGGAAACAACCAGTAAAAACTTCAAAGAGTACTAATTTTATAGGAAAAAATTATTTGAATCCTTAGATAGAAATTAACCAAGTAAGAATCCCAAATGTTTCTGATTTTAACAAGAAAGAGATCGTTCGATCGAGTAGAAATCTCATAAAATACTGATTTTAACAGGGAAAATCATTTAAGCTCCTAAAAAGAAATAAGGCAATAGGACTGGTTCATAGAGATAAGCACAATATCGAAACCAAAGAAGTGAAGACATAAGTGTAACACACATAAACATACACGAGGATGAGTCAAGCTAGTAAAGAAACAATTAGTTTAAACACTGAAAAAGTTAGAAAGAAACCCCTTTTTGAGAAATACTTAGGGAAAACCCTAATTTCAGAAGAAAGTAAATGGAATCGAAACAGTTAACCAAAACAGGAGATCTTCAAGGGAAAACACCAGATAATACTCGAACCATTTCAGATCTACAAAGATCTAAACGGATTCGAATAATCATAACTAGGGTTTTCCAGAAAAATAGTAGAGATGAAAGAAATTCGGTCAAAATTATGGTTCGAACTAAAAATGGAAGGAAACCAATACTCACAAATGAGAAAGGTCATAGACTGGCCGATAAATAATTTTCAGGCAGAATCCGGTTGGCTTTCCTTGAGATCTCCTCAAGGAATCGTGAAATCAAAGAGCCGAGGAGTATAGGGGACCAGTGGTGGTCGGAGGAGGCATAGAAAAACCATGGCAGAGGTTTCTCGCCGGTGACGGCGATTAGGGTTAGGGGTGAGTCGAGAGAGAATGGAGGAGATGGTTAGGGTTGGTTGGTGGTTAATTTGATGGGGGTTCGGGTCGGGTAGGTGCATGTTGGGCTTAAGGGTGTTTGGGCTATAAAAATCTAGGTTGGGGGTAATAATATGGGCTAGGTTCGAAATTGAACTAAATTAAAAGAGGCTACTTGTTAAATACCCACTTAATAGATAAAATAATTTGTAAAAATAGTTAGTAAACGATAAAAAAGGATTTTTATGCATAAAACTGATGAAAACTAATTACTAAATATTTTAAAAATACAATGAGCCATTTTCTGGTAAAAACAATGCAATAATTTACGCATGGGCTATAATTGCAAATTTATTGTAATTGTAACCCAAAAATGTAAATGTGGCCATTTGTGCAAGTAGTTAAAGCTTAGTATAAATATAAATATAAATAGTAGAATTAAGTCATAAAATTGTTATAAAATCATTTGTGATGCAATTAGTAACTATTTATATAAATAAAAATACTAGGATAAATTAATTTAAAAATGTAGAAATTATGGAAAAAATATCAATTGATGCTAGTGCGTAGTTTTGAAGGTATATATGTGTAACGAACCGACTGGTCGTTTGTGTTCTAGGATCTCGTGCCCCTAAATGAAACTCCCCGTAGATGCTTTTACTGATTTATGACTTGCGGGGACGGGTGGTTCGAGGTTTGGAGGAGTTTGGAGTAGTATAGGAGCACTTAGTTCCTTAAGGTTGGCCTTAAAGGTCAAGTTTGACTTCAGTCAACATTTTCAGTAGACAACCCCGGAATCGAGATCCATAGATTCCAGTAGGTTCGTATGATGATTTCGGACTTGGGCGTGTGTTCGGAACGGGTTTTGGATGACCCGGGAGCGTTTCAGCGCCAAATAGTGATGTAAGAATGTCTTTACGTTGAAATTGAGGTTTAGAACGTGTTTTTGTGTTAACGAGGTCCGAACGGAATTCCGACACCGAGAATAGTTCCGTTATGCCATCTATGACTTGCTCGCAAAATTTGGTGTCATTCCGAGTAGTATAGGTATGGTTCGGCATGTTGGAAGCGAATTCAGAAACTTGAAGTTCTTAAGTTTGATCCAATAGGTTTTGAGGTGTGATATTTAGATTTAGTGTTATTTCGGAAGTTCCGAAGGCTCGAGCGAGTCCGTATTATGATTTAGGACTTGTTGGTATATTTGGACGGGGTCTCGGGTGGGCCCAGGTGAAATTCGGGCATCGAGCAAGGCAAAAACCAGCCTAAAATGACTGCTGGTGTACCAGGTCTGGTGCGACCGCACCTGCAGAGGTCCAGTCGCAGGTGTGAGACTGCTCTTGCGGTCCCAGTCTTGCAGGTGCGACTCCTGAGGGAGTTGCCAATTTCCGCAGGTACGGAACCTTTTCCGCAGAAGCGGAGCCGTTGGTGCGGACTTTGCTCCGCAGGTGCGAAACTAGGCCACTTTCCCCTCATCCGCAGGTGCGAGACTTTCCTCGCAGATGCGAGACGGCAGGTGCGGTCCTCGAGCCGCAAGTGCGAAAAGCCTGAAGGCAATGCACTTCCTTTTAAACGCGGACTTAGTCATTTTTGACCACTTTTCGTCATTCTTGGGCGATTTTGAGGGCATGCAAGAAGGGTATTCGGCCTAGATACTGAGAGGTAAGTAATTTCTACTATGAATTTAGCTTATTACTTGAATTGTTAGGTAGATTAACACCACAATTAGTAGAAAATATGGGTTAGAGTAAAAACCTAGGTTCTTGACAAAAATGGGAAAATGACTATGAAATTTGTTGAGGAATCAAACAAAAACTATATAGTATTGATCCTTAGGCCATGGGTTATATTTTCCTTCAAAAATTTCCGGAATCCGAGCATGTGAGCCCGGGGGTGTATTTTGGAATTTTGCACTTTAGGTTGAAACAATCATTTAAATGGGGAAATTTCATACTTTTGAGTATAGATTGATTTATTTATGCAATATTTGACTAGTTTCGAGTCCTTGGGCGACAAATTTGGAGTTTCGGGCGCATTCTTGACCCGGGAAGTAGAGTTGACGTGAGGTAAGTCTCCTTTCTAACCTTGTAAGAGGATTTTCCCCATAGGTGAATTAAATGGTAATGTGTCATTGTTGTGGGGGACTACGTACGTGCGAGGTGATGAGAGCCCATGCGTAGTGACTATTATTATTATGTCCGGGTAGTTAGGCCCACACCATGACATGTGAATTCCATTAAATTGAGTTATATGCTTTGTAAATTCATTTTATGCAACTTTGTTTTTGAGAAAACCAAGAATTTGATGCTTTAAAGGAATTGTTATTTGAAAAGAATTTAAATAAAGATGTTGTATTTGCATACGACCGCTTCGCAATTTATATCCCGCGAGGGGAGTGATTGTTTCCCCTACTCTCATGGGAGCGGATCGTACGCCACGGCGGGTATTGATTGATGTATCTATGGTTCGCGTCATTCGACTCTTCGGCAGTGCACATTGTTATTATTATATTGGCCCAGGCCGGATGTCCTTATTCCACTATGCGTATGCTATTTGCCTAATATTGTTTATGACTGTTGAGCTATGAATTATCCTGGAGGATCGCACTGAAAACTTGTAAATTGATACTTCATTTCATATTCGGATTCTACTACGATTCAATATCTATTTTCTTACTCTCCATGCTTACTTGTTGTCCTCTTTTAAATTATCACTTAAATACCCTGTTTAGACCCTAGTAAGTGTCAAGTCGACCTCTCGTCACTACTTCTTCGAGATTAGGCGGGATACTTACGGGGTACATATTGTTTATGTACTCATGCTACGCTCTGTACTTAATTGTACAGGTTCTGAGGCAGGTGCATCTGGATTCCAGTCCGAAGCTCGTTCCTGAGTTTTTACCGGTCGAGGCTTCACAGTGAGCTGCTCTTCTTGGCGATTTCCAGCAGCACTCCGGAGCTATCCTTTTGTTATTTCTATCTATACTTACTTGGACAGTAGGAAAGACTTTCATTCTTTTGATATCATTCTGCTAGATGCTTGTAGACTTGTGATATTAGTTCCTGGCACACACACGCTAGTAGAATTTATTTTGGGATGTAATCGTAAATTATGAGTTCATGATTATTTATTTTGCACAAAATTTTCCTAAGTTATCCTTCTAGTTAAATGTCTCAACTACGTTAAGCAAGTGTTTAAAAAGGTTTTTGGTAAACTACCTGAAATCACTAGTCAATAAAGGTTGGCTTGTCTGATGGCGGTGTTGCGCCATCGCGACCTGGGTTAGCATTTGGGTCGTGACAATATGCATTTAAAAATATTATAGGAAAAAATTGGGTATCAACACTAAGGAGAGGGGGTTTAGCCAACATACCTCAATTGAGCTTCTTAAGACTCTAAGATGTTCGGGAATATTAGCAACTTCAATCTATTTTAGCAATATAGCAAAATTGAACCAAAAATTAGGAAAACGATCACGATTTTAGCTCACTTGAGCATTTTATCAAACACTATGTGTGTATTAAGGTTTCATGGCCCTTTTATGAAGACTTCGCCATCCCACACCCCATTCTCTTCTATCTTTAACTCACAACCTCCCTACGTACCTTAAGAATAGATGCATGCAAGGTAAGCACTCCCATCCCCATGAACTAACTTACTAATGGCCTATTCTAATTACATTTTGAAATTAAGAGTTTGGGGGATAGAATCTTACCTCTTAGGAAGAAGACCCATGTGCCTCTTTTGATAATCTTCAAGGTTTTAAGAAAGGATTAAAGATAAATTTGGTGCACATCACTTCCTCCCTCTAATACTCTCTTTCTCACTCTAAGATATCAGAAAATAAGCTCAAAATGGTCTAAGGTTGGTGTTTTAACGGAATAGGGACGGGTTTAAAAACCCAAAAAGTGAAGCTCTGGAATAGGTTATGTGGTCTCATATAATGATTATGCGGTCCGCGAAGTGACCGCAAAAGGTGGCCCTGGGAACCGGGCTGTCCTGCTTCACTCTGCGGCCGTTATGCGGCCTGCAGACCTATTATGCGGTTGCATATTGCGCCGCAAAATCTCCCTCCACAAAAGTCCAAGGACGATTATGTGACTAAAGTGCGGCCCGCAAAACGGTTATGCGGTCGCATAATTGGCCGCGAAATTACCTCAAAATTGGCCAAAAAGGCTGCTTCATTGCGGACATTCTACGGCCCGTAGAGTGATTATGCGACCACATAATGGGCCGCAGAAATGCATACTTCTACAAAATTATGTCCTTCAATTCCCTAGCACACTGTTCAATCCAAAAATTCTAAACCACGGCGAAGAATTTCTACTACTATTAACCTCTATGCCTACTTCGGCATCACGGAATTTGGGTTTTTAGGAAAAAATTTACGGTGCCTTACAAAGCCTCGTAAGCCCAAGGTGGATGCTGGAGTTATGTCGTCGGACTCAATCCGCCGACTAAGGGATGAGTCCGAAGAAGAAGAAGACAAATCCAAGCTAGTGGCCCGTGTGGGGGCTACTATTTCAGTACAAAAGTCCTCCGAACCTGAGCGGTTGATGAGGGAGCTTCGGTCGAGGTCCCTAAATCAGAAAGAGCAGAGGCCACCTTGTCCCCAACTAAGATAGTGGAGAGAGAGACTGGGGACGAGGCTTCCCGAGAAGCGGAAGAGGTCTCTAGGGACGAGCTTGGGGAGGTCGATATTTCGGTATCCCCCCAGATTTTGATACTATGATCCAATAGGCCATGCTGGAAAGTCACCAGATAGATATCCATGGTTTCTTCTACCGGATCGAATCTGCTGTTTTCGAGGATGTCACCGGATTCGGTGATTTACTGGTGCCGACGAAAATACTGTCGTCGTGCGCTACTGTATCTTCATCGAGCCCGAAACTGGTGGACTAATTCCCGGCTCTGAGCGCTAACCCAAGCGGCAAACGACACCTAGTGCTTACTGTCCCGGAGGATGCTCGAGTCTTATCTCCCCCTGTTGGAATTGCCATATATCTGAGAGGCTTGGTGACCGAGGAGGACCAAGCCGTGGTGAATGATGTCGGGGCCGCTTGCCTGTTTAATGAGGCTCAACACACTCTGAATTGGGTAATCTTCGAGAGTCTCTTCCTTATTTCTTTTATACTTAATATTGTAGATTATTATAACATCTTCTTCCTTACTTACAGGCTTCTGCGTTGCACCACAAAGCCTTCCTCAAAATTCAAAAGGAGCACAAGGCTGAGGTTCAGGGCCTCACCGAGAAAAGCGACATATATAGGCTCGTCAGTGAGAGGCTTCATGCCGATTTGGTTGCGGCCCAAGATTAGCACATTGATATGGACGAGAAGGTATTCCGAATATTTCATGATAGTGAAGATGAGTTGGAGATAACGACTAACGATCCGATTCTGCATGTCCGGCAGAGGCTTGAGAAGATCGGACGGCTCGACAAGTAGGTGGACGAGATACGGGCCGAGGATGAAGCATTCAAGAAGGACATGGATATCCTGTCCTCGAAGATCGTCCAAGCATAAGGGGATTCGGCCGAGACTCAACTTCAAGCTGCAAAAGAGAAAACCTCGGTGTAGGCCGAGAATATCAAGGAGCTTGAGTCTTAGTTGGATTCGGCCATTTATGATAAAACAAGCTTACCCAACGAGCTCGAGGCATCCAAATCTGAGGTGGTTGCGGTTGATATTAAAGCTAATGATAAGGAGGCCCAATTCAAGGTCGACGTTGAGGACATCCAGACCGAGGCTAAGATCATGATGGATCATGCAAAATGGAAAGCTCGGAGGTAAGCCCTCGAGGACGCTCAAGACCAGGATTTTGACATCATGGCCGAGGTCGAGAATGCCCAAATAGAAGAAACCCGTCCCGGGAAGCTGTCCTTCCCTGAGGAAGACTCCGATAGCCTAAATGAGTCCGAAGATGGGGAAGACCCCGAGGACGGAGATGTTTCCTCTGATGGAGACCAAGCCTCTTAGGACTTAGTATTTCTTTTGTTCTTTTTTTTGCACTTTTTCTGAGGCCGTTTTGGTCTATTGTAAATTTTTTGGACAGGGCCGATTTGACCTTGTAAAGAAAATCATTCTATATAAAAATATAAGGCTTTATATTCCGTTTTGACTCTTAAGTTTTTTCCTTTGCTTTGTTACTTGTAATAACAAAAGTTGAAATGCCTTAGAATGAGACAATAAGGTTGTGTTCAAGAGTTCGAACAACCCTTGCCTTTATTAGAGTTTTCGGGGCTCTATATTATCGAAGTTTTCCCCGAAGATGTCTTAAATTTGTGACTTTGCCGAGGGTAGCCTTTTAGAACTGGTTGTGAAAGAATTTTTTCTTTTTTGAAGGCCTATTTTTGTTACGGATTTAGGACGTCTCCGAGCCGTATTAAATTGGCCGTAGCCTTTTAGTTCGGTGTCTTCCCATTGGGCTCGTTTTCACATTTTGTTCGGGCTTGCCCAAGATAATAGTACCCTAGTGGGGTGGTCGTGGCCTTTAGAGGTCGGGGAGTTGCCTTTTAGGTCGTTTGCCCCCAAGGCCCGATAACATGGGCTGTTTGAGTTGAATGACAGTTCCCAAGTGAGGGAGCGGTCATTTGTGTTTTGGTTAAGTATTTCCCTCATACTCGTTATAGTACGATTCTCCTTAGGATATGTAAAGAGTAAAAAATTTTAAACATTACATGTTTTCCAGGAAAGTACTTCTCTTTATTCTTGATCAAAATAGTCATACATGCGCACATGTTTAAGACAGGGCTCGAACAATCTATGTGGGCACGGTTCGTTCTGATCGTTTGGCCCTGGCAATAAATCTTATCTATCGAGACCCTCTTTTTATAAAGTAGTTTCCTCGCTAGAGTTGATATTCGAAGATGAAGCATATACGAGGGTAGCCCCCCAGTATTCGAGGTTGATTGCATAGGAACCTTGGATATTGTTGAATTGATCTTCGATGACGACTCATAATCGGTCTTGATTCTAAGTTAGCACGATTCATTGTTGCCTAAAAATCCATTTGGGACAAAACTAGTCTAGGGGAAAAAGAGTGTAACACGTGCTTTTAGACCTAAAGACTTCATTCAATTCGCCGAAAAATCCAGCGTCGATTCTTGTGCATCACCTGCGAGTGTTAGTCTAAAACGAAAATGAAAATAGAAAGGAGTCGTACCTTAGCAGTAATATCATTTTAGGTGTTATATGTTCCAATTGCTCGGCAGTTGTTCCCCATTCATCGTTTCGAGCTTGTAGGACCCATTTCCA
Source organism: Nicotiana paniculata (assembly GCA_005239505.1). Taxonomy (NCBI): domain Eukaryota; kingdom Viridiplantae; phylum Streptophyta; class Magnoliopsida; order Solanales; family Solanaceae; genus Nicotiana; species Nicotiana paniculata. The sequence goes on from ML334653.1 coordinate 55,676, forward strand.
ATGACCTCAAGAATCTGGTACGGTCCTTCCCAGTTTGGACAAAATTTTCCTTCATTCGAATTTCGGGTGTTGAGGGTGACTTTCCTTAGAAACAAGTCCCCGACGCTGAAATATCGAAGATTGGCTCTTCAATTATAGTATCTCTCGATCCGTTGTTTTTGGGCGGCCAATCGGATGAGGGCGGCTTCGTGTCTTTCATCCAATAATTCTAGGCTCGTATTCATGGCCTCATTATTTTACTCTTATGTTGCATATCGGAACCTGACACTAGGTTCTCCGACCTCGACCGCTACTAGAGCTTCGACACCATAAACTAATGAGAACGTACGGGGTAGCTCTGGTACTAGACTTCGATGTCGTACGGTATGCCCAATGAACCTCGGGTAGAATTTCCTTCCACTTTCTTTTGGTGTCGGTTAGCCTCTTCTTAAGATTTTGGATGATAGTTTTGCTGGTCAATTCGGCTTGTTCATTCCCGCTGGTATGATAAGGTATTGATAGTATTCTTTTGATCTAGTGATCCTCGAGAAATTTAGTTACCTTTCTGCCGATGAACTGCTTTCCATTATCGCATACGATTTCGGAAGGCATCCCGAATCGACATATGATGTGATCCCAAATGAAGTCTATAACTTCCTTCTCCCTGACTTTATCGAAAGCGTGTGCTTCAACCCACTTAGAGAAATAATCAGTCATAAATAAAATAAATTCATCTTTACCTGGGGCCCATGGAAGAGGGCCAACGATATCCATTTCCCACTTCATGAACGACCACGGGGATAAGACAGAATGGAGTAGTTCCCCGGGTTGATGAATCATTGGTGTGTGTCTTTGGCACTTGTCACATTTTCAAACAATCTCTTTTCCATCTTTCTCCAAGTCGATCCAATAGTATCCGACCCTGATCACTTTGTGGACCAATGATTCGGCACCAGAATGATTTCTGCAAGTGCCCTCGTGGACTTCCCTCAGGACGTATTCAGTATCTCCTGGTCCCAGACATATTGCTAATGGACCATCGAACATCCTTCTAAAAAAGGTTCCGTCTTCGGACAAGGTGAATTGTAATGCCTTTGTGCGCAGGGCTCTTGATTATTTTGGATCCGAGGGGAGTTTGCCATTTTTCAAATACTCTACGTATTTGTTTCTCCAATCCCAGGTCAAACTTGTGAAGTTTATCCTGATGTGGCCTTCTTCGACCACCGATCTCATGAGTTGTACGACAACCCCCGAATTGAGTTCGTTGTCTTCAACCGATGACCCTAGGTTTGCAAGGGCATCAGCCTCACTATTCTGATCTCGAGGCACATGTTGCAGAGTCCATTCCTTGAATCGGTGTAGAGTTACATGTAGCTTATCCAGGTATCTTTGCATTCATTCTTCTCAAACTTCAATGGTTTCGCTAACCTGATTCACCACGAGGAGGCATTTTTCCTTGATTACCTCCGCTCCCAATCCTTTGGCCAATTCGAGACCTACAATCATGGCCTCATATTCGGCCTCGTTTTTAGTCAATTTTACAGTCTTAATAGATTGTCTAACCACATTACCTGTGGGTGGTTTTAGAACGATGCCGAGTCTGGACCCCTTTCCGTTCGAAGCGACGTCCGTAAAGAGGGTCTAGATTCCCGAGGACGTAGCCAAGTTTACTAATATTTCTCTTTCAACCTCGGGTGTCGGCCACGAAGTCTCCCAAGATTTGAGACTAGGGTCGATATTCAATATCGTACCCGCTGATTTCTATGGCCCATTTGGCCAACTGTCCCGAAATCTCGGGCTTATGCAAAATATTTCGAAGTGGATAAGTTGTTACGACACATACGAGATGACATTGAAAATGTGGTTTTAGTTTCCTAAAGGCGCTTATCAAAGCGAGCGCCAATTTTTCTAGATGGGGATACCTAGTTTTGGCCTCACCTAAGGTCCGACTAATATAATAGATAGGGAATTGCGCTTGTTCTTCTGGACCAAGACTCCATTTACCTCTATCTTCGATACTGCTAAATACAAGTAAATATGTTCGTCTGCTCTCGGCGTGTGAAGTAACGGCGGACTCGATAAGTACCATTTTAGCTCCTCCAAGGACTGTTGGCATTCCGGAGTCCACGTGAAGTTATTATTCTTCTTCAGTAACGAGAAGAATCGATGACTCTTATCGGTGGACCTCTAGATGAATCGCCCATGGCGGCTATGCGCCCCATTAACCTCTGAACGACCTTTACGTTGTCTACTACAGTGATATCCTTGATAACTTTGATTTTGTCGGGGTTTAGATCTATTCCTCAGTTGCATACCATGAAGCCGATAAACTTTCCAGAGCCGACCCCGAACATACATTTTTCTGGGTTGAGTTTTATGTTGTATTTCTTTAGTATACCGAAAGTTTCCTGCAAATGCTTCAAATGGTCCTCTGCTCATAGGGACTTAACTATAATGTCATCAATATAAACCTCCATTTATTTTCCTATTTGTTCTTCGAACATCCGGTTTACTAGGCGTTGATAAGTTGCACCAACATTTTTTAATCCGAATGACATTACCTTATAGTAGTAAGTGCCATACTTAGTGATGACGAGGTCTTATCCTGATCTTTCGGGTTCATCTGTATTTGTTTGTCCGGCCGTGGCATCAATCATGCGATCGATATTAGGTAAAGGAAAAGAATCCTTGGGGCATGCTTTATTTAGATCGTTGTAATCTACACATATTCTAAGTTTGTTTCCCTTGTTAAGGACTACTACTATGTTCGCTAACCGTTCGGGATATTTTACTTCCCGAATGGATCCTACTTTAAGAATTTTGGTTACCTCGTCTTTGATGATAGCACGCTTGACCTCGGACTAGGGTCTTCTTTTTTGCTTCACCAGATGAATTTCGGATCCAGGCTTAGTTTATGAGTGGTGATTTCCAGTGGGATCCAGTCATATCGATATGGGACCAAGCAAAGCAATCCATGTTAGCTTTAAGGAATTGAATAAGTTTTCCCGTGAGATCGGGAGCTAGCCTCATGCCTAGGTATACCTTTCATTTGGGTTGATGTTCGACCAGTGTAATTTGTTCGACCTCTTCGACCGTCGACTTGGTTGCGTCAGAATCATCGAGGACTATGAAGGATCAAGAGACCCCATAGTCATCATCCTCGTTAGTCCCCTGCTTTTCTGATTGGGTCGAGGCTGGTGTCTGTAGTTTCTATTTGGCCTCCTATTTTCCTTTCGATTTTAACCCTTTTGTTGATGAGAGTGCCGATACCGGTATCACTTCATCAACGGAAAACATTTCCTTGGCGGCGGGTTGTTCCCCGTAGACTATTTTGACTCTCTCTGGTGTTGGGAACTTTAGAACCTGGTGAAGGGTCGAGGGCACTGCCCTCATGTTGTGGATCCACGACCTCCCGAATAGGGAATTATACCTCATATCGCCCTCGATCACATGGAACTTTGTCTCTTGGATGGTCCCAGCTACGTTCACTGGCAAAGTTATCTTGCCTTTTGTGGTTTCACTTGCCATGTTGAAGCCGTTTAGTACTCAGGCCGCGGGCACAACCTGATCCTATAGGCCGAGTTGTTCTACGACCTTCGATCGAATGATATTGGCCGAGCTACCTGGATCAATTAAAACACGTGTAACTTGAGTCTTATTCATAAGTACAGACACTACTAGAGTGTCGTTATGGGGTTGCACGATCCCTTCTGCATCCTCGTCATTGAAAGATAAGGTTCCTTCTGGCATGTAATCCCGAGTTTGCTTCTCCCTTGTGATCGACACCTAGGTGCGTTTTAATACTGGTCCTTGAGGAATATTAGCGTTTTAATGCTGGTCCTTGAGGAATATCGACCCCTCTAACAATCATGTGAATTATGTGTTGTGGCTCTTCTTGATCGTTCTGTCTGTTTAAATATCTGTTTCTGGAGTGATTCTTGGCCCGATCTCTTAAGAATTCTCGAAGGTTCCCCTCGTTGAACAACCGAGCTACTTCCTCCCTTAGCTATCTGCAATCCTCTGTTATATGGCCATGGATGCCATGATACTTGCACATTTGGTTGGGATTTCTCTGGGTTGCATCGATCTGCAGAGGTCGAGGCCATCTAGTATCTTTGATACATCCGATGGCTGATACGGTAGCAGATACATCAATATTAAAGTTATATTCTGACAATCGTGGGGCTTCTTTGGGCTCGACGTTCCTGTTGAAACCATTATTGCTCATGAGCCCTCGAGAGCTCTGACCTCTATCATTTCTCCTTTCACCTCGAATGGGGTTGCGTCCAGGTCTGTTGCCTCTTCGATCTCCATTATATGGTTGGTAACAATCCCTGTTTGACTGTGGTTCCCGATCGATGTCCCTTTTGACTCTGTTGACGGGCCTGATAGGATAAACGGACCCGGAATGAGTCCCCAGTTAGTCGTCTTCGACTCTAATCTTCGACTAGTACCAATTACATACATCGGCCTAGGTAATAGCTGGGTATTCGATCAAGTTTTTCTTTAATTGTTGTGAATCCACCGAGCTTCGTATATCTAATCCTTGAGTGAAGGCCTGAATGACCCAATCATCGACAACCGGTGGTATATCCAAATGTTCCATTTGGAACCGAGACCCAAACTCTCTAAGAATCTCGCTATCTTTATGCTTTACCTTGAAGAGTTCCAACTTCCTAGTCTTGACCTTTATAGCTCCGGCGTGTGCTTTAACGAATGAATCTGCAAGCATAGAAAAAGAATAAGTGGAGTTGGGTAGAAAATTATGGTACCATATCATCGCTCCCTTTGACAGGGTCTCTCCGAATTTTTCAATAACACGGACTCAATTTCATCGTCCTCTAGATCATTCCCCTTAATCGCACATGTGTTAGAAGTGACATGCTCGTTGGGGTCGGTCGTTCCATTATATTTGGGAATTTATGGCATGCAGAACATTTTGGGAATTGGTTTAGGAACCGCACTTGGGGGTATAGGCTTTTGCACGAACTTCTTTGAATCCAAAACCTTCAAATTCGGTGGTGCCCACGTAATTTTATTAACCCTGGAATTATAGGTTTCCACCTCTTGTCATTTGCTTCAATTTTCTTCTCCCCCGATTCAACTCGCTTTGTTACCTCCTCGAGAATCTTCATGATTGTGGGGTCGGTCCCTGATTCATTTTCGTTTGATATCCTTGACACCTATTCGGCCCTATGAACAACTTCCTACGTTGGCTCGGGCTCGATCCTGCTCGGTGTATGGTTCTGATTTTGGAGTTGTGCTATTGCAGCTTGTTGAGCCTGCAACATTTAGAATATCACTCGAAGGTTGATCCCGCCTTCTTCGCCGCCCTGTGCGCTCTGACCGTCTGATCGAACGTCTCTGCGGATGCTGCTCTCGGGGTTGACGGGCAAATTTACATTAATGGTAACATGGGAATTGACGTCGATTGGGTCTACGACCGGGACTCAATCGAGGTCAACTGGAGGTACTTCGCTCCCTGGGGCGGCTATGTTGTCGTTTTCGCCACGGAGACCAAGGCCATTATCTATGTGTGCGGGTGTTGCTTGAGAGTTTGACAAGCTAATCCTGGAATCAAAGATACTCACAAGAACAAGTATAAAATAATGTGTGTTACGAAAGCTAGTACCAGGCAATCATTATTATCCTTAGCCCCATGCTGTGCGCCAAACTGTTTACCCTAAAAATGGATAACAATTGAATTTATATGTGGTTTTAAGGACACGTGATTTCACTTAGCACAAACTGAGAAAATATGCAAATTGAAATTGACTGTAAAGAAAAATAAAAGGAAACCAAATGAGGTGTGCAACTTTGGCCCTCGAGCTAAGTTACCCTCGAACAAAATGAATAAGCAAATGAGATATGATCAAAGTAACAGAGTATTTAGAACTTATAGAAAAGAGTAGTATATTGCTTTGTATTACGTGAATATGATGATTTTACAAATGATCAGACCCCCTTTATATAGTAGGGGAGTCCTACTTATTGTACAACTCTAAATATAGTAAGAATCCCATGATTGAATAATTAATCGGCCTCATCTTGATACGTGCTGAGATTTTCGCCGTGATCCTTGCTCAATTACGGATATTTCGACTTACCGTTACTTGACCAGGTAACCTTCCATCGATTTTGATCGATCTACGTTCTGCTTGCTCTCGATCTTGGATGATCTCGACCTTGATCGGTCTCTGGATTACGGTCCCAGCAATCTAACTCCGCACTATGGCTCGATATAATAATGAGGCCAAACCGTGACCTATCATGATCCGATCTCGTAGTCATAAGAAGGACATACCCGTTTTAACCGTATACAGTATGATATTTGGATTCATTTAAAAACGTATTGTCTCTTTTTTGATAAGGTAAGATGAAGGACCATGCATGGCATGAATATTTTTTACTTTATCAAACACGAAAATGAGCAACAACAAAAAATGTTCATAAACTGCTTTGTCCGATTTTTAAGCTTACTCTCTAGTTATTTCAATGATAATAATTATTACGCCTGGAAATCTTGACCTATAATGAAGATTGATTAAATGTATCCAGAACCAAGCATAAAAAGTTCCACGTATAATGTAAAAACAGCCAATTAATTCATTGGCAACATCACTTTATGAAGAAATTCAAAGGAAAGTAATGATAACAAGAAAAAGCAACTGGAGATTGCACTATAAAACCAATCATTAACATGTTTCTTGGAATCTTGGAGTCCTTTTACGTAAAAAAGGTTAATATAGACTTCAGTTTTTCCCTGCTAACACATATACCACGATCAACACAAAATCAAGTTACTCAATTTCCATAACAAAGAAACTGAAGAACAAAGTATTAGCACCCAATGATTTGATCTAGTGGTCAATGAAATTGGTTGAAATCAGAGACAGACCCATAATTTGAAGGTTGCCGGTGCACTTTTACATTCAACTAAAATCTACTATGTATATTGGGTGTCACGACTAATATATCAGTATCTTTAAAAACACGAAATTTTTGCCGAACTCTCCTGGTGCCGGTGACCCCTCTAATTACTAATAAGTCCGCCTCTGGTTGAGATCGCAGGTTTCTAGTGGAGACAAAAGAATAGGTGATTTCTTCTCATCTCTCCAAACTTTGGTGGACGAAGTTACCTGCGGTGGGATGTAGCAGTTCTCACGTGTAATTAGTTACCCCGATATCTGTTGTTGGTAGGGAGTAGCAGGTCGTGGTATTAGTTACCCCGATATCTGTTGTTGGTAGGGAGTAGCAGGTATCCTGTAAAGTTAGTCGAAATGCCGTAAGTCGAAATGCGCGTAAGCTGACCCGGATACCACAGTTATTCAAAAAGAAAAAAGAACAAACTATCATATTTTCCCTCGTATATCCATTACTAGTGGAGCGTCGCCCGGGCTAAGCCTGGGCCCAATAGTTCTTTTAAAAAGTTGTTACAAGAAGCAACAATAAGCAAAATAAAGAAGCAATCACATTCCATAATAACCAAATTTGAGATAAGTCTGAACTGTTAAGCATCAGTTTTTTACTCGGTAAGAATCTATTGTTAGGATTCTACATCTCGTTTGTTATGCCAACCACAAATCCAACCATGTTCACTATTAGCAAAGTTGTACGTAGGATTAATAATGATGTGCACTTGAAAATATAGAGATTGGAAAATGTTCCGTCGTCTTCTGCTTTGGATGCAACAGTGAAATGGATTCCAGTGGTGGCAATAGAGATGAAGAGTGCCGTGAACAAATGCTCGCATAATTACTGATCTGCAGATGTTTAGACATACAATTAGCGAACAACCTCAGTTATTTAGCAGCAAAGATGGAAAAAACATTCTGCTTTATGGTCAATTCTTCATAGAAATCCAATGGCACAAATAAAGTATAACACTCAAAAGAAACTTTTGAAACTAACAGACCCTACAATCCACTTAAACATGTAGAGACTTTGCTTCACACTTAATCGAGTTAAAGAGAGGCCGTAGTTCATGATATCGAACTCCAAATTTGGAGCAGCTTAAAAGTAAAATGAAGCAAATACCTCATCTTAAAGGTCGCAATAAAATTGACCCCGTATAAGGTTCTCCAAGAGAACGAACAACTGAACACCCGAAGGATCTGCATTCTGCACACTCCAAAAATGCTCAAGTACCTTTTTCAGGGGCCGACACTGTGTAGAACCCTTACAAGCATCTGTATCCCAGAAACATGAATAAAAAAGAACAAGTTATCCCCGAGATTACGTGCTGCTGTATTTTTAAGTAGCTCAATGGATAAGAGAAAAATCTGACTAATGAGGTCCTTGGTAGCTGATGAGACAATTCGTTTGGCAGGAAATTTGAGATGCACTTGCACAATCTTATGCACATCTATAGAAAAACCTTGCCGATATAGCTATCATTGTTAAACTGGTGGTAATATTTATATAAGTCGTTTGCCATTTGAAACCCGTCCATGCCAGATCTGGTCCTTGAGGAATATTAGCGTTTTAATGCTGGTCCTTGAGGAATATCGACCCCTCTAACAATCATGTGAATTATGTGTTGTGGCTCTTCTTGCTCGTTCTGTCTGTTTGAATCTCTGTTTCTGGAGTGATTCTTGGCCCGATCTCTTAAGAATTCTCGAAGGTGCCCCTCGTTGAACAACCGAGCTACTTCCTCCCTTAGTTATCTGCGTTATATGGCCATGGATGCCATAATACTTGCACATTTGGTTGGGATTTCTCTGGGTTGGATCGATCTGCAGAGGTCGAGGCCATCTAGTATCTTTGATACGTCCGATGGCTGATACGGTAGCAGATACATCAACATTAAAGTTATATTCTGACAATCGTGGGGCTTCTTTGGGCTAGACGTTCCTGTTGAAACCATTATTGCTCATGAGCCCTCGAGAGCTCTGACCTCTTTCATTTCTCCTTTCACCTCGAATGGGGTTGCGTCCAGGTCTGTTGCCTCTTCGATCTCCATTATATGGTTGGTAACAATCCCTGTTTGACTGTGGTTCCTGATCGATGTCCCTTTTGACTCTGTTGACGGGCCTGATAGGATAAACGGACCCGGAATGAGTCCCCAGCTGGTCGTCTTCGACCCTAATCTTCGACTAGTACCAATTACATACATCGGCCTAGTTAATAGTTGGGTATTCGATCAAGTTTTGCTTTAATTCTTGTGAATCCACCGAGCTTCGTGTATCTAATCCTTGAGTGAAGGCCTGAATGACCCAATCATCGACAACAGGTGGTATATCCATACGTTCCATTTGGAACCGAGACCCAAACTCTCTAAGAATCTCGTTATCTTTATGCTTTACCTTCAAGAGTTCCAACTTCCTAGTCTTGACCTTTATAGCTCCGGCGTGTGCTTTAACGAATGAATCTGCAAGCATAGAAAAAGAATAAATGGAGCTGGGTAGAAAATTATGGTACCATATCATCGCTCCCTTTGACAGGTCTCTCCGAATTTTTTCAATAACACGGACTCAATTTCATCGTCCTCCAGATCATTCCCCTTAATCGCACATGTGTTAGAAGTGACATGCTCGTTGGGGTCGGTCGTTCCATTATATTTGGGAATTTATGGCATGCGAAACATTTTGGGAATTGGTTTAGGAACCTTGCCAATATAGCTATCATTGTTAAACTGATGGTAATATTTATATAAGTCGTTTGCCATTTGAAACCTGTCCATGCCAGATCTAGCTAATGACTAAAGGTTACAGAATTGTAGTGCTTGTGTACACTGTGTGTAATTTCATTATGTCGTTTCAAACTCATCCATGCAGAATTTGAAAATTGTACCATGAACATTAGTTGTAGCATTGTACGAAAGAATTCACACTTTTTTCTAAAAGGAGCACCTGTGTATAAAATGTAATATACTACTATTTTTTCTAAAATCTTCTTCCTTTTTTGTTTTTACTATTTAACTTTCTCGGTGAATCTTTGAGTTTACCTTTTATATGTGTCTGAGTGTTCCTTTGGCTTAAATGGAGGCGTCCCATATAGAAACTCAAAGCACTGAATACTAATACTTGCGTCATGCTCCACACTATCCACTGTAAGTTCAACCAACAACATATAACAAAACATGTAAAAGCAGTTAAAATTTTGCTAAGCTAAATTTTTATACATGTCATGTGAAGGTAAAAGCAAGTTATCGTACGATAATTTTTTTTTTTTTTTAAAAAAAGAGCACTTAAAAGAAAAAACACCAAAATTGCAGCCTTACTTTGCTTCGAAATGAAGAAGATCTTAGCGTTTGATTATGTCCCTTTGATGGGAAAGTGAACGCATGAAATTATGTACTTTGAAATCACTACAGTAAGCCCTCTAAAATGAAATTCGAGTTAGAAAGAATTACACAAAATGAAATAAATACAGTAACAGACGTTAGCGAAAAATAATATGATGAGTTCGGATTTACCATGTGTCACAGAGGCTGAGGTAATAACTCAACTTCTTTAGTCAAGCAGCGACAAATTGCTTGTTGTATATTCAAGGCCATCTCTATTTATGACAAACATGTTATCGTTGAGAACTCCAACCACAGTATTTTTAGTCCACATATCTCAGTAATTTCAAGATCTATTTCTTTACCTTTACAAAAAAACTCGAGATCCATGAAAATGTGCAACATCAGAACATGCATGTGCAAAACTGGGTAACAAAACGGGAAAGAATATGTCAATACACCCACAAGAAGAAGAGACAACCAAAACAGAAAAAAAGATAATAACAATATTTTGGGAGGAATAAAACTAACATGCTTCACATTACCAGGCGAAAAACTCGGATATATCGATGCCGAAGAAGTTTGAATAGCAAGCTTTAAAAAAAAAATTATTAAGTTATTTCAATTTTCAGCCATATGTCAAACACATTGTATAAATTAGTGTGCACAATGTTGCTGTAGTGACAATCAACTTATTAGAACCTCATATCTTCTAGTCCTTTTCAAACATTCTTCTTCAACATCTTTTTGCAATTTTTTCTAGTACTAAACCTGTATTTTAAGGATACCTAACACCACATACCCCAAAACGAATATAACAAAACAAATATATATACATAAATAAAACAAACAAATATGCACATGAGAACAACATTAACCATTAACGCTTAAAAACTAAAATATACAAAATGTATGAAAGACTCAAATGCAGACATGGAAGCAAAAGTTAACCTTTTAAGTACATGTTCCACAAACAACACGGATGTTCTTGAGCTAAAATTGTATGTTCAACTCTGTTTAGTTCAGTAAACGCTATAGAGTAACATGTAAAAGATTCAGAAGAAAGCCTTTTGAATGATTTCATCATAAACTATATTGAGGTAGAATGATTTTGTCATCACTATCTGGGTTTGGAGGCCGAATTAATATCTTGAGACAATTGGAAGCTTTTGCTCTTGACATTGCAACATAAAGTTGTCCATGTGAAAACACTGATTCTCGTAAATATATACCAACAAATCTAATGTTTGACCTTGTGCTTTATTTATAGTCATAGCAAAACACAGTCTTACTGGAAATTGTGTTCTTTTAAACTGCACTGGTGATTTTTCATCTTCTGATACTTTGGTGTCAAGGTAATAGCTATGAATAGTCATCAATGGTATTCTCGGAATGAACACATGTGTATTTTTGAAGCCACCGCTTGCAATTTTTGTGCTTATAACATGTGTTTTAAAATCACAACATGTTAATCTTGTGCCATTGCATAAACCTTCACAAGGGTTCAAATTTCGTAGTAATATAATTGGACAAATTTTTTTCAAAGTTAACCTGTAAGGAGGTAAACCAGCATGATTTAAAGAATACAAAAAATCTTCATACTGTCACACCTCCTTTTTCCCGCGGTAAGGGTGGGGTTATGGGGAGTTTTTTCAATTAAAGTGACATTATTGAAATGGGATTATTTATTAGTTTTCAGAGTCGCCACCCGAATTT
>ML334654.1:8256-60843 GCA_005239505.1 Nicotiana paniculata
CCCCTCCCCTAAGAGTTAAGATCATGCTCTCTTCAATTCTTCTCTAATCTAAATATGACTTTCCCAAGCATAGCATAGATAGTAAATATAACCTAACTGCTGGTCAGACAATTAAACAATTAATCACAGAAATGAAGAAACAACCATATATTAGTGAATTATAATCAAGGTTAAGTCAACGTTAAACAACACTATTTATGGCTAAATCACAACTCCAGAACGATGGGTTTTAGCCACTCATGTTCGTAGTAACAATTTTTTAAGTATTGTGCATAAACAAATTACAAAGAAAAGATAAAGGGATGAAGAAATATATGATTTTCTCCTCTAAAAGTTGTCACGTGATGTTCTTGCCTCCGGTCGTCAAACTCCTTTAAAACTGATATTTAATGACTATTTATATGTATAGGGAAAAGACCTTGACGAAATAACCAACTCCTAAACTAAATAGGAGACAAAATAAACTTTAAAAATCCGAAACACACTCGGGCATCGCCTCGCGAGGCAAAACGCGAGCTTCACCTCACTTTACACTGTGCGCTGCATCCTCTGACGCGAGCTCCTCCTCGCTTTAGCCTGCGCGATGCAAGCTCAATCGCGAGCTAAATCTCTCGCGCCACCTGCTCTAAGGCGAGCAAGATTGCCGGCTACTCCTGCCGGTTCTTTACTGCTGCGTTTCTCATTTTGCTTTTTTGAAGCTCGTTGCTTTTGCGTTTTAAGCCTTCATTCTTTAATCCTTGCCTAACTTTTCCTTTTCCTTTCTCATTCTCGTTTCAACTTGCTGCTTCAATTGTGCTTCATTTTTCATTCTTGTTTCTTCTTTCAATTGTTCTTTTTTTTTTTTTGTCTTCTTTTGATTTGTTACACTTTAATTATTGCTCCATAATATCATTATAATGCTTCCAATCAATAAATGATCATGGACCATTTTGTAGTGTATAAAATACACATGCAATCTCTACTTTGCCTCAAGTTTGATCTTCAACGTACTTACATATAAAATAACTCAATTAAGTACAAATATAGTATAGTTTAGTATTTAAACCCCAAAATATAAGGTAAGTAATGCACTAAAGATACAAATTATAGCCAAACATCACTACCCCACACTTAAACGTTACTCGTCCTCGAGCAATCAAACTACACTTTATATAAACACGACTTTTTTTAAACAATTATCCTAACTCATCACGCCAAGAATCTTTAAAATAGACTAAGCACAAGAGTGTAACATCTTCACCTCAAGATTTTACGCACAAGTACCACACATTATTCACAACTCACTCACTTACTTTAACATAGAGGTCAATAACATTACATTTCCTTCGTGAATCAAGTGCCCTCACACAACAAACGAGAGTAGTTCCACACACGATAAAAATTTAAGAACAATTAGGAACTCAAGATAGAAAAAATTCACTCACTCTCACAAATAACATTCATATGCCACAAAAGATGCGCCGTAGGCTCGCCCGTAGTGTATTACTCTTAATCAAGTTCATTTAGTCTAGGATCAAGTAGGACTTTAATTGGTTGTAATATAGGCTGCGGGCCGGGTAGGATACATTTGGATATAAGAGTGACTACACCTCCCTAAGCACTTTAATACATACACTTTAACATTTAAACTCATACTTATGTCAAACCATAACTCCACCTTCACATCAATGTATATTAACTACATACTTCTTTAAGCACAATTACATCAAGAGTCACCACTATCAAGGAACATTTTTCACAACAATACAACTATTTTTTTTCTTTTTCAATTCAAATGGCTTTTATTTTTTTTTCAAAACAGTACACATTTCTCCTTATTTCATTAGTTCCACTCAAAAGTCAAACCAACCACCCCACACTTTAACTTTTACAAAGTTCATAACAATTCAAGTGCTCATGAGAGGTGAAAAAGTTCAAATAGATGGTTAATTCAAACAAATGGGTAAGGCTTGTAATGTGGTTGCCAAAGAAACAGGATTACATGCTCAAAGGATTAAATACGATACATAACAATTAGACGGGTAAACTATATATATCTAGTTCAACAAAGAAACGCCTAGATCACTTCCAAGTCTGAACAACGCTACTATTTCTCTTTGCAAACACACGTGGCAAGTTCTAGACATAAAATGCAACGCACAAAATAATACACAAACCTCACACACACATAGCACATAACTCACTCAGGATTGGACTCATCAAGACACTCTAGTCAAAGCAGTTAAGCAAAGTTAAGATCATACGATTTAAGGTACTAATACAAGAGTCAAAATTTGAGCCTAAGCGTCACAACCAAAGTACTCACTATTCTCAAGGCATAACAAAGTCAAGAGATATTGCTCCAACTCAATTCATATCACACCAACTCCTACTCCTAAAAAAATAAAATTACCTACACCCGGTTCAAACAAACCTCTTAAAAAAGAACCGTGGCACAAAGAAAAACCAAGGGGGAATTATTACACTACCTAACAAAAGAAAATCTTTTTGCCTTTTTTTTTTCTTTCAACTTAAATCCCTTAAGAAACCTGTTGAATGAGATCCATCGTCAGGAGAAGTCCAATTTTTCTACTTCTTCCGTTATTTTTTTTAGCTTCTAAAATACTAAACAACTATGAAAATAAAAATAAGAAATTAATATTTTTCTAATATCCTACTACTAGTTAGCTAGAGAATTCTCCCACCCATACTTAAAAGAGTGCAGTGCCCCCAATGCACAAATAAGCAAAATAATAACGAGGGTGGACAAGAAACTCTCTGAAAGGCCAAAGACCGAAGCAATAGCGGCTCACGGGTACTCAGACTTATCCCATGCATGGTCCTTTGTGTGGCACCCCGCACTTAGTTCTCACCATCTAACTTGCTTTTGCACTCTTCCAATGGCATAGCCTCCTATTATTATAATCCTACAAAACAAAAACAAATACTACAATAATAATAAGAAAAAATAGAAATAAACGAAAGCAGTAAAGATGGTTTGCCTCCCAACAAGCGCCTGATTTAAGGTCGCGGCATGACGCAGAATCCGGCTTACTCATCAGCGAGTACAACCTTGGTCTTCTCACGAAATTATTCCTTCCCAATAATGCTTTACCCTGTATCTATTCACAAAAAATTTTCTTTCACCATTCAAAGCTCGCAACTCAATTGCACCATAAGGAATGACTCTCACTACTTCAAACAGGCCTGAACATCTCGATTTTAACTTCCCAAGAAATAGCCTTAGTCTAGAATTGAACAATAATACTTGTTGGCCTGGCTCGAAGTGACACGCTTTGATATGCTTGTCATGCCATCTTTTTGTCTTTTCTTTGTGAAGCTTAGCATTTTCATAAGAGTGCAGCCTGAACTCATCTAAATCACTCAACAACAAGAGTCTTTTCTCGCCCACGACTTCAAGGTCCATATTTAACTTCTTAATGGCCCTATATGCTTTGTGTTCAAGTTTAACAGTTAAGTGACATGCCTTCCCATAAACTAGCCTATACAACGACGCCCCAATTGACGTTTTGTATGTAGTTCTATATGCCCACAAGGCATCATCTAACTTTGCAACCCTATCTTTTCTATTCACACTCGCTGTATTCTCTAAGATTTGCTTTATTTCTCTATTAGACACCTCAACTTGTCCACTTGTTTGAGGATGATATGTCGTCGCAACTCTATGGCGGACTCCATATTTAGCTAGAAGGTTATTCAACAACCGATTGCAAAAGTGTGTCCCATCATCACTAATTAAAGCACGTGGAGTCCCGAATCTCGAAAATATGTTTTTTTTCACAAACGCGGCTACCACCATGGCATCATTCGTTGGCAATGCGATCACCTCTACCCATTTTGACACGTAGGAAACTACAAGCAAAATGTATTTGTTTCCTCTGGACAATGGGAATGGTCCCATAAAATCTACCCCCACACATCAAAAATCTCGACCTCCAGGATGTTATTCAAAGGAATCTCATGCGTCTTTGTGATTTTTCCTGTTCTCTGACATGGTCACACTTCTTAACAAATGCATGGGCGTCCTTGAATAATGTTGGCCAAAATAAACCGGATAGTAATACCTTTGCAGATGTTCTATCGCCTCCATGATGGCCCCCATGGGGTGATGCATGACAATCATACAACACTAGTTCGACCTCCTTTTCAGATATGCGTCTCCTTATCATTTGGTCAGCACAGTGCTTGTACAAATATGGCTCATCCAAATAGTAGAAGTTTACATCATGTAGAAAACTCTTTCTAGCTTCAAATTCAATTTTAGGAGTAAGTACCCCGCTCACCAGATAATTCACATAGTTCGTGTACCATGGGGGAGGGTCTTGGGTGATAGCAAAAAGTTGCTCATCAGGAAATACTTCTTTAATTTGGTCACCCTCCTCCATGTGGTCGTGATTTTTCAGCATTGATAGATAGTCAACTACTTGGTTCTCAGTACCCTTACGATCTCATATTTCCACATCAAATTCCTGCAACAACAAAACACAGCGCATCAATCTAGCCTTAGATTCCTTCTTTAAAAATAGATACATGAATGCTACATGGTCAATATGGACAATGACTTTTGTTCTCACCAAGTATGCCCGAAATTTCTCAAACGCCCACACCACAGCTAACAACTCCTTTTCAGTGATGGTGTAATTCAATTGCGCATCATCAAGAGTCTTCTCGCATAGTAGATGGAATAAAACATTTTGTCCTTCCTCTGTCTTAGCACTGCCCCAATAACATGCTCACTCACATTACACATAAGCTCAAATGGTAAGGACCACTCAGGTGCGGCAATAATGGGGCAAACCACCAACTTCTTTTTGAGCTCTTCGAATGCTTTCGGGCAGGCGTCGTCAAAATTGAAAGTCACATCTTTTTCAAGCAACCTGCACAAAGGAGTAGTAATTTTAGAAAAATCTTTAATAAAGCGTCGACATAATCCCGCGTGTCCCAAGAAACTTCGGACACCCTTCACAGAAATCGGTAGAGGTAATTTTTCAATCGCCTCCACCTTCGGCTTATCAACTTCAACGCCACTCCTAGACACTCTGTGACCCAACACAATGCCTTCCTGCACAATAAAATGACATTTTTCCCAATTCAATACCAAATTTGTTTCTTCACAACAGGCCAACACCTTGCTCAAATTCTTCAAGAAATCATCATAAGAAGACCTAAAGACGGAAAAATAATCCATGAAAACTTCCACAAATTTATCCACCATACCGGTGAAAATAGCCGTCATGCATCTCTGGAAAGTGGTTGGTGCATTACAAAGACCAAACGGTATTCGCTTGAAAGCGAAAGTGCCATAAGGACAAGTAAAAGTGGTCTTCTCCTGATTCTCTAAGCATATGACGACCTGGTTGTACCCCGAATAACCATCAAGGAAGCAATAATAATTATGCCCTGCCAATCTGTCCAACATTTGGTCAATGAATGGAAGCGAAAAGTGGTCCTTGCGGATTTCCTAGAGATTTATCCAAAATCTTGAGCCACGAAGTGCTTCATTTCAATAAAACAGCCACCCAAATAAAAATCCTCAGAAATATTAGCTTTTAAACCATAAAAACAAACATCAAAAGTAAAGACTTGTTAAAGTAGAGGAATAACATAGATTGCTCACATGCCAACCCATCCAACACTGAGAGTGGGATTCACATTCGGCTAGCATGCAATATCCGTATTGAATGCCTCATGCCCTCATAGAATGGTGCATGCTGTAATAATGCTGCCTTTTTGTCACGACCCGATTTTCCCTCCATTGGGTTTCGTGACGATACCTAGTCTTAAGGACTAGGTAAGCCTATTATTAACAAACGTCAATTATAATATAAGAATAGTTGAAGTGCTTTTTGAATTAAATCTCATCACTTTACACTTCTTCCCAGAACACGGTAAGTACAAGTCATAAGCTTTAGAGAAACTATGCTAAAACTCCTAAAAATACCATTGTTCATAAATAAGTGCAACAGTGCAACAGAAACATAAGATGGTGACTCCAAAACTGTGAACGCTGAAGCGGTTTTACCTTGAGTCTCCACAACAGCAACCGCGCTACTAATAATCAATCGGCCGGCTATGAAAATCCTGAAATCTGCACAAAAATACGCAGAAGAGTAGTATGAGCACACCACATCGGTTCTCAATAAGTATCAAGACTAACCCCGGTGAAGTAGTGACGAGGCCTAGTCAAGACGCCCATTGGTCCGATAAACTAAACATGCATAAGTATAGGAATGACATGACATGACATTTTTATAATGATTACACGATATAATTAACAACATAACAAGTACAAAGCGGAAGGAAAATACAGCAAATAACAATGTAACATCGTAATATTACACAAAAGAAAGGACGGAAGTACGAATCAAAACGGAAACCACAACACAAAAAAAAAAAATAGTAACTCGGCACTGCAATAATTTCCCCCTCAAACCTTAGTCAACAACTCTGACAATTTAGCCAATTCTTCGAAGGTAACCCTTCACCCACAAATTTATATTGAAAACTTTAAAGTATAATCATTTTAAATAGAAAACTTCCTTTGGAAGGTACTTTCTCCGATCTATATATATATATATATATACATATATACTGTGCAGGAGAAAATCTTTAAACGTAATCCCTTCAAACAAAAGCTTTTAGAAATATACTTTTCCAGTAGTGGTCTTTCGAACTTAGTTTCCAATGGAACAAGTACACGACATCAACCTTTGTGATTTCACTCTCGTACTCCCCATAGAAATCGATAGATACGACACGTAAATAAGCAAATTAATCAAGTAAAAGACATGAACAGTGCGACAACAATTGAGATAAAGGTCAAGTACAGGACAATAATAACAAGTCACGCCGAATATGTAACGACCCGACCGGTCGTTTTGCGTTATCGGACCCCGTTCCCCTAAATAAAACTTCCCATAGCGGCTTATTGTGATTTATGACTTGCGGGGATGGGTGGTTCGGGATTCGGAAGCGTTTAGAGCAATATAGGAACACTTGGTTCTTCAAGGTTGACATTTAAGGCCAAGTTTGACTTCGGTCAACATTTTGAGTAAACGACCTAGGAATCGAGTTTCGACAGTTTCGGTAGCTTCGTATGATAATTAGGTAAATTTCATACTTTTAATTCATGTATACGATATTTGACTAGTTCGGAGTCCTTGAGAGGCGAGTTTGGAGGTGCAGGCGCGTTCTTGACCCGGAAAGTAGGATTCTACACGATGTGAGTCTCCTTTCTAACCTTGTAAGAGGGAATTGTCCCCATAGTGATTATAAATAATTACATGTCCTTATTTGTGGGGGCTACACACGCACGAAGTGACGAGAATCCGTGCGTAGCTACTATTATGTTATGTTGGGTAGTTCTAGGACTCACAAGCATGCTTTTATGTGCTGTACGTATGTCCCTAAATGTATTTGAGTTGCGTAGTATCCTTGAATTTGGTTTGAAGGTATTAGGAAGTTATGTTCAAAAATCATATTGCTTAAGTTCTTGTTTTTACGTACAATCTCTGTAAATTCCCTAAATGCTGAAAAATTATGTGTATGTATACGGCACCGGCATCGCATGTATGATTTGTGAGCGGGATAGCCCTACTATTATGTCAACCACGTCGCATGTTCGATTCATGCTCGGGGTAATAGATGCATCTATGGTTCGAGCCGTTCGACCCTCGACAATGCACATTTATTTTCGCGACGCTTCGGCCGTACGCTTTCGGCCTATTATGTGCTATATAATTTACTGGGAGTTTGTTCTAATTGTATAAACTGTTTCATGTGAAAAAGGGAATTTAGTACATTATATGCTAGTGAAATTTGACATGCAAAGGTAATTATAACTATACTTGATATTTTATGTCTTTGTGATTACTACGACTGTTATGCCTTCCTAGTTCTTATTAAATTATGTTATTTAAAATGTTGACCCTAGTAAGTATAACGTCTACCTCTCGTCACTACTTCTTTAAGATTAGGCGGGATACTCACTGGGTACATATCTGCTTATGTACTCATGCAAAGCTTCTGTACTTAATTGTACAGGCTCTGAGGCAGGTGCATCTGGGAATTTATCTGGAGCTCGTCCTTGACTTATACTTGGCATGGACTTCTCGGTGAGCTGATTTCCCTGACGTATCTCTCTGGCAGCACCTTGGAGTTCCTCTTTTATTTTTCTATGTCTGTATTACTTTTCTTCAGACAATAGGGCAAACTTGTATTTTCTTTTGCATACTTGTTTCTATTAGATGCCCGTAGACCTGTGACGCCAGTTCCTGGCATGCCCATGTAGTGGATATTCTATTCTTTTGGGTTGTAAGTATCGGTGGTGATTACTATATTTATTTCTCACTTTTGGTCGTCTAAGTCACTAATTTACTTCGAATTTATGCTTTTGAAAGAAAAACCTCTTAAGTATGGTGAATTGTTTTATAAATTAAAAATGGATCACTAGTAAATTAAGGTTGGCTTACCTGACATCGAAGTTGGGCGCCATCGCGGCCTAAATTGATATTTGGGTCGTGACAACATGGTATCAGAGCCCTAGGTTCGCGTAGGTCTCAGAAGTCACGGCCAAACCTAATAGAGTCTTGCAGATTGATACGGAGACGTCTGTATTTATCTTCAGGAGGCTATAGGGTGTTAGGAGACCTCTTTTTATTCATGTTCTATCGTGCAGTCGATGGTTTACTAAATATCATTCTTCTATTCTCTCACAGATGGTGAGGACACGCGCGACTGATGTTCCAGACCCAGGAGATACTGCTACCCCCGCCGTCCGAGGTCATGGCAGAAGTCGGGGGAAGGTACCGGCCCGAGGTAAGGGACGAGGGCGTCCCAGAGATGTTCCAGCAGCACACCCAGCAGATCCGGTAGAGGATCCTATCACAGAGGATCAGGGCGAGGTGCTCCCAGCAGATCCTGTCCCAATAGACTTTATGACAGCGCCAGGCGTCCATGAGGTCATGGGCCGTATGATGCGGTCCACAAACACTATGACTCAGACTGGTTTATTTCCAGTGGATCCTGCCACATCTCAGATGGGAGGGGGAGCCCAGACCCCTACTACCCAGGCCGCAGGACATGCAGCGGCAGTATATCAGACTCCGGCTACACTGCCCGTGGGTGGAGCCCAACCGGTAGCAGCAACACCTGAGCTTAGACCAGCTGCGGATGGCGATCTGCACAAGTTACTAGATAGGTGGACCCGACTGCACCCTCCTATCTGAGGAGGTGAGAAGGGCGAGGATGCCCAGGACTTCATTGATAGGTGCAGGGACAGACTGCACAACATGAGGATACTAGAGTCCCATAGAGTGGACTTCACTACTTTTCAGCTTTAAGGGCAGGGCACGCAGATAGTGGCAGTCATATGTTCTTGGTAGACCGAAAGGTTCCCCTTCCATCACTTGGGAGCAGTTCACTCAGTTGTTCCTGGACAGGTATATCCCACCCTCTGAGAGGGAAGAGTTGCGATATCAGTTTGAGCAGCTGGAGAAGGGACAGATATTAGTGACAGACTACGAGGCTAGGTTTTCTGAGTTGTCTCGTCATGCCCTTATGATACTTCCTACTGATGCTAAGAGAGTGAGGAGATTTTTAGTTGGGCTGCACTCAGGCATTAGGGCCAGCATGGCCCGAGAGTTGGAGATGGGGACTCCCTATCAGCTTGTGGTCGAGATAGCTCGCCGGATTGAGGGTTATCATTCGAGGGGAAGAGAGCAGAGTCAGCATGATAAGAGGGCTAGATTTTCAGGAGATTTCAGAGGTTCCCCAGCTAGGGGTAGAGGTCAGTTAGGTAGAGGCCAGCCTAGCAGGCCTCCATATTCAGCTCCTCCACCACCTCCCCGTGGTGCTCCAGTGAGGCCCTATTTCAGCGTCATGCTAGAGAGTTCCTATCGTCCACCAGCCATTTAGGGTTCCTCAAGCGGGTATTCCGGTCATCAAGGGTATTCTAGTCCTTACTTCAGTGCCATGCCGGAGGGTTCTCACTGTCCCCTAGCTATCCAGGGTTCTTCTTCAGGGCAGCAGGCCATGCCACCGGTGAGATGTTATGAGTGTGAGGATCCAGGACATATGAGGAGGACTCGTCCCAGGCTTCGGGGCAAGGCCGTTCAGTAGAGCTATCAGGCTACATTTTCAGCACCAGCGGTTCTTCCACCCAGAGGTAGAGGGTAGACTGGTAGATGTCGTCCCAGAGGTGGAGGCCAGGCAGGGGGAGCTCTGCCGGACCCTATTCATTCCAGCGGAGGTCAGTCATCCGGTGCTCCAGCTAGATTCTATGTTATTCCGGCCCGATCAGATGCACTAGCCTCAGATGCCGTGATCACAGGTACTATTTCAGTATGTGATAGGGATATATCAGTGTTATTTGATCCAGGATCCACCTATTCATATGTGTCAGCCTTATTTGCTTGTTTCCTGGATGTTCCTCGCGATTCCTTGGGTACTTCTATTTATATGTCCACTCCCGTGGGCGATTCTGTGGTAGTAGACCAGATTTATCGGTCCTCTGTGATTTCATTTTGTGGGTTTGAGTCCAGAGCGGATCTCCTATTGCTCGACATGGTTGATTTCGAGATTATTCTAGGCATGTATTGGCTATCTCCCTATCATGTTGTGATAGATTGCCATGCCAAGATAGTTACTTTAGCCATGCCCGAGTTGCCTAGGCTGGAGTGGAGAGGTTCCTCAGTAAGTGCAGCCAGTAGGGTTATTTCTTTCCTGAAGGCTCGACATATGGTCGAGAAGGGTTGTCTGGCGTATCTTTATTATGTGCGGGACACCACCGCCGAGTCCCCGATGATTGATTTAGTGCCAGTGGTTCGAGAGTTTGCTGACATATTTCCTTCAGACCTTCCAGGCATGCCTCCAGATCGTGATATTGATTTCTGCATTGATTTAGCTCTAGACACCCAACCTATACCTATTCCTCCATACCGTATGGCTCCGAAAGAGTTGAAGGAGTTGAAGGATCAGCTTGAGGAGTTGTTAGCTAAGGGGTTTATCAGGCCGAGTGTATCACCGTGGGGTGCCTCAGTTTTATTTGTGAAATAAAATGATGGGACTATGCGGATGTGTATTGAATACCGCCAGTTGGACAAGGTCACCATTAAGAACAAGTATCCTTTGCCGTGCATCGATGATTTGTTTGACCAGTTGCAGGGTGCTCGGCTGTTTTCTAAGATTGATTTGAGATCGGGATATCATCAGTTGAGGATCCGGGCCTTAGATGTTCCGAAGACTGCTTTTTGTACGAGATATGGCCATTATGAGTTCCCGATGATATCCTTTGGCTTGACTAATGCCCCAACAACATTTATGGACTTGATGAACAGAGTGTTCACGCCGTACATTGATTCTTTTGTCATCGTCTTCATTACTGACATTCTGGTTTACTCACGTAGCCTGGGAGAGAACGAGCAACATTTGAGAGTTGTGCTCTAGACTTTGCGAGAACAGAAGTTATATGCTAAGTTCTCCAAGTGTGAGTTTTGGTTGGATTCCGTGGCATTTTTGGAACATATGGTGGAACGACCCGGTCGGTTGTTCCGAGAGTTTAGCCTCGTTTCCCCCGTTTCTGCTTCATTATATGTGGTTCAAATTCATTACGTTGTGTTGGATTGGTTGGCTCGGGATCGGAGCGATCTTTGGAGAGAAATGAGACACTTAGTCTCTTATCTTGGTTCAATAGTGAAAAAAGTCAACTGGAAGTTGACTTATTGGTAAACGACCTCAGATTGTGGATTCTATGGTTCAGATAGCTTCGTTGGGTGATTTGGGACTTAGGAATGTGTTCGGAATGAAGTTTGGATGTTCGGCGTAGAATTAGGCTTGAATTGGCGAAAGTTAGTTTTTGGCGATTTCCGGTCGGCAGGGGAAAATAGGCTATCAGGGTCGGAATGGAATTTCGACAATTGGAGCAGGTTGTAATGTCATTTTGGATATGTTTGCAAATTTCCAGGTCAATCAGATGTGTTTTGGATGGTTTCGGCATCTTTGGCGAAATTTAGAAATTTCAAAGTTCATGAGCTTGAATTTGATGTGATTTTTGTGTTTTTGTGTTGGTTTTGGTGTTTTGAAGTATCGACTAAGTTTGAATGATGTTATGGGATATTTTGGTAGGTTTGGTTGAGGTCTCGAGGGCCTCGGGTGTATTTCGGATGCTCAAACGTACATTTTTGGTCTTCTGGAGATTGTTGGTTTTTCTGGTGTTTTAGCAGCAGTGATTGTTCACTGCGATCGTGTGAGTTCATCCTCGATCGCGTGGAGTAAGTTGAGGCCCGGTGGATTTTGTGAATTGCTATCGCCTATGTAGGAGTGTGATCGCATAGTGTGAGCAGTCTTGGTCACTGCGTTCACATGGTGATGGTTGCGTTCGCATAGTAGAATTGGAGTGGCAGTGTGGTGCTGGAATTTGCTCTATGAGATCGCATAGAGCTGGTCGCGATCGCATAGTTGTGAGAAGTGGTTCTTCACGATTGCATAGGTGTCTCTGCGATTGCATAGGGTTAGTTTGGTTGGGCAGCATTTTGTTCTTCGCGATCGCGTGCCTTCTTCTGCGATCGCACAGGGTAAAAGTCTGGGCAGACAATTTAAGTTCTAATTTCAGGGGTTCTTGGCCACAACTCATTTTGCCATTTGAGAGCTCGGGTGAAGGATATTTTGGACGAGATTTTCAGTGGGATTCTTATGGTAAGTGTTCTTCAACCATTTTTGGTTCAATTTCATGAATTTGTCTTGATTTTCACCATGCAATTTGAGGAATTAAGTAGAAAAACTGGGGAAATGAGAGGAAGAATTTGGAAGTTCTTTTGGTGATTTGAGTGGGCAATTGTGTTCCAATCTTGATGTTCTTGGTATGTACGAACTCATGGGAGGATAAGGATTCTTGTGATGTAATTTTTATCGGATTTCGAGACGTGGGCTCAGGGGACAGATTTGGTAAATTTCGAGAACTGTGTGAAAAATTTATATCTTTTGATTGGGTTTTGTTCCGTTAACGTATATTGATGACGTTAATCTGGTTTTGGTTAGATTCGAAGCTTTTGGGATCCAATTCGAGGGGAAAGAGCATCGCGGAGTAGCTTTTGGGTTGTTTTGAGGTAAGTAACAATTGTAACTCTAAAACTGAGGGTATGACACCCCAGTATTTGATATTGTTGTGGTAAATAAGGTGATGCACATGCTAGGTGACGATCGTGGGGGCGTGCACCGATAGGGATTGTGACTTGGTCCATCCCGTAGCGACTATTAAGCCGCATATTCTATTTGAAACCTTATGATATCCTGTATTTTAGAAATTTATATTTGTTTATGGGCTGTGAGCCATGTTTGGGGCCTCGTGCCGACCTGTTTAGACCCTCAGGGGTATTTTCCATGATTGGGGCTTTGTACCAACCTGTTTAGACCCTCAGAGGTACTTTTACACTATTCTTACACTATCCTGATAGAACAATTGTGAACTTAGTCATGTTTTCGACTTATTGTTATTTTCATTGTTATCACACTGCTTTGAAAACTCTGGAAATTATTTTGGGCTGAGACCCGTGAGTTGAGATGAATTGCCCAAGTGACTTGTGAGGGTGACCGAGTCAGGCCAAGGGCCGAGTATGTGAGGATGGCTATGGATCGAGTTGCACGCCGCAATAATATATATGTGTTAGGCCGAGCGCTGAGTATATGAGGGCAGTTATGAGTATATTTAGTGAGGCCGAGAGGCGATTATGCGAGTATGAGGGCAGTTAGGGGTATATATTATGGATCGGGTTGCACGCCGCAGGAACATATATATTATTATATGTGGATCGCGCTGCACACTGCAGCAATATATATATATATATATATATATATATATATATATATATATATATATATATATATATATATATATATATATATATATATATATATATNATATGTGGATCGGGCTGCACGTCGCAACAATATACATTATATATGGATCGGGTTGCACGTCGCAACAATATATATATTGGATCGGACTGCACGCTGCAGCAATATAGCGCTTGGGCTGAAGGAGCCCCTCCAGGAGTCTGTACACCCCAGTGAGCGTAGTCGACTATTATATGGATCGTGTTTCACGCTGCAACAATATACATTATATTTGGATCGGGTTGCGTGCCGCAACAATACACACACACACACACACACACACACATATATATATATATACACATACATACACACACACACACACACACGTATGGGAGCGGGTTGTACGCTGCAACAGTTGTTATATAGTACCTGATGAGTGAGAGTGTTGAGTGTGAGCATTGACTTATGAGAGTAGAGTCACGAGTGACTGAGAGGCTTGCCTGGGAGGCTTGGTTGTGAGTGATGCTATGCCTGAGGGGCTTATATTTTATGAAACCACTGTTTTTTTTTTCAGTCTTCTTTACACTGAGCCTCTGATGATAAATGTTGGATAAATGTTTCTATACGAGATTTTTAAATGGAAACTGGAGTTTTATGAAATACTCGGAAATGTAAATTCCTGACTTGATTTAGTTATTTCCACAGTCACTTATTATACGGATTTTCATGATTTATAAATGCTCATCACTACACTCATGTTTTAGATACTTTGGTTACTTACTGAGTTGGCGTACTCACGTTACTCCCTGCACCTTGTGAGCAGATTCAGGTACTGGGGCAGAGCGATAGTTGAGCTACCCCATTTGGAGCATTGTTCGGAGATCATGAGGTAGTTGCTCGGCGTTCGCATCCTACCCTTTCTCCTTCCTACTCTATCATTTGTACTTACATTCCCAGATTTGTTGTAGTAGAGGATTTATATTAGACTGTATCACTTCTTAGATGCTCATGGCGGTTGACTCCAGATATTGGGACTGTGCTTATATGTTCTAATCATTTTTATTGCATTTAAAATGCTTAAGAAACATAATTATTATTCTATGAAAATTACGAATATTTGATGTATTAAATGGAAAATTATTTTTATCATTTACAGTGAATTGGCTAGCCTAGTATCACGATAGGCGCCATCACGACCAGTTTAATTTGGGGGTCGTGACAAGTTGGTATCAGAGCGCTAGGTTACATAAGACTCAACGGTCATGAGCATGTTTAGTAGGGTCTTGCGGATCAGTACGGAGACATGTGTACTTATCTTCGAAAGGCTGCAGAACCCTTAGGAAAATGCCATATTCTTGAATTCTTGTCGTGCGAATCCATTCTATTCAGCCAAGAGCGTAACTCTTGAATTCCTTCCATGTATTTGAACGTGCCCGAGAGCGCTTGGTATCAACTGTGCATCGACGGCTTGTGAGTTTCATGGATGAGATGTGATTGTGGCATGTTTGTAATGGGCCAGTCTGGAGGACTTGAGGCCGGATTCATTCTGTGGATTGAGTGCTGAGATTTCGTGTGTGGGCACATGTATTTGAGGACTTATATGTCCGTTGATGTCCTTATTGACGGGACTTATGGTTGGATGCCTCTGTGGTGAGTGTGATTTGATGATTAGATGTGTTCAGACTGTGATTTGTGACAAAAGGAGTGGCTGGGAATGTGGCAAGGACTATGGAGTGTTTGATTTCTGTCTTGATTTGGTATATGGCTTCTAGTTGTGAGTGTATTGGAAGAATTCTCATGTTGTTTAGTTGTGGAGTGAAGCGGATCTTTCTGTTGAGTTATGAGTTCCTGGTGATGTCTTTTGGGCCAATCATTGCCCCAGTAGAGTTCATGCATTTGATTAACGATGTATTCTAGGCGTATCAGCACTCCTTTGTTGTTGTATTCATTGATGGTATCCTGGCGTATACGCGTAGCCAGGGGTAGCATATTCCTACGTTTCATCATATTTTGCCTATTTTCTGGATATGCCCCGTGAGTCTTCAGTTACATCTGTTCATGTGTCGACTCCGGCAGGCGATACTATTTTTGTGGACCGTGTGTATCGGTCGTGTGTGATATCTATTGGGGTTCTGGAGACCCGAGTGGACCTACTGTTACTCAGCATGGTCAATTTTGATGTGATATTGGGCATGGACATGTTGTATCCGTGTCATTCCGTTCTTGATTGCCACGCTGAGACCGTGACCTTAGCTATGCCAGGTTGTCCAAGGATTGAGTGGAGAGATTCTTCTGATTATGTGCCTAGCAAGGTGATTTCCTACATGAAGGCTCCGCGTATGGTTGAAAAGGGGTGTTGATCGTATATGGTTTTTGTGAGGGATGTCAGTGGTGAGACTCCCTCTATTGATTCGGTTCCTGTGGTCCGTGACTTTCTGGACGTGTTTCGTGCAGACCTACCAGGCATGCCACCTGACAGGGACATTGATTTTAGTACTGAACCTAGTGCCAGGCACTCAGCCTATTTCTATTCCCCTTATCGTATGGCACCATCGGAGCTAAAGGAATTAAAGGAGCAACTTCAAGGACTCCTAGATAGGGGGTTCATTCGGCCTAGTGTGTCACCTTGGGGTACACCGGTGTTGTTTGTGAAGAAGAATGATTGTTCTATGCGCATGTGTATTGATTAGCGGAAGTTGAACAGGGTTATGGTGAAGAATCGAGATCCCTTGCCTCGTATAGATGACTTGTGTGATCAGTTGCAGGGTGCCAGGGTATTTTCCAAGATTGACTTGCTTTCCGACTATCATCAATTGAAGATTCAGGGGCCAGACCTTCCGAAGACTGCTTTCAGGACTAGATATGGTCATTATGAGTTTCTGGTTATACCATTCGGGCTGACCAATGCCCCAACATCCTTTATGCACTTGATGCACCGTGTATTATGGACTTATCTGGATTCTTTTGTAATCGTGTTTATTGACGACATCTTGGTGTATTCCCAATCTCGGGAGGATCATGAGCAGCATTTGAGGGTTGTGCTTCAGACCTTGAGGGAGAAGAGATTGCAGGCAAAATTTTTGAAGTGTTAGTTCTGCCATCATCGTCAGGTTCTTATACCGCATACTGTGATGCCTCGAGGGTAGGCGTTGTTCGTGTTTAGATGCAGGAGGATGTACTGATTGCGTAATAGTTATGATCTTCGGAAGTGTAGAGAGAGAGATATCAGTTTGAGGCTAAGACGACAAGGGTGTCTCCTTCGGGTTGTCCTGGGGTGTGTGATCCTTATGTTGTTTGGTAGTGAGTTCTCGTCTATCAGTAAATGATATATGTTGTAATTGAGTTTAGAACGCTTGTGGAAGTTGGCATGACTATTTCAATGGTGAATACAAGATCTGCAGATGAGTTATTGTTTTTCTTGATCGTTGGATTTGATCCAAGTGGGGGAGTCTGTTAATGATAAGTTAATTGCAAGATTGTGTGATGTATTGGTTTCAGTTCGAGGTATAATGGAGGATCAGTTATGACGTGCAGAGGTGGAGTCTGGGGATGACTCGAATAATGGAAATTCTTCGATATATGTCGTAATATACTCTATTGGGTGGATGGGTTCTATTGAATGATTGAGTATTAGGGATGTGTTATGTATTCGAGCGGTGGAATTGAGATCAGATATAGTAATTCATGAGCTTCATGGACTTCGAGACTAAGAGCTCTCATAAACAGGTTATTCTGTAGTAGTGAACTATGAAGATGCGAGCAAAGCTAGTCGGATGTTAGTACGTACCATGATTCAGTCATTGTGAACTTTTTGGTAACTTATCTATCTGTTGTGGGTGTCCAGAATTGATTCAGGGTTATTGGTAGGCCCGTATGAGTGTGTGTTCTGCACCGAGTCGGAATTGCTGACTCCGAATTTCTATTTTTGAGGAATGTACCATTTGATAGTGATTGAGTTTATTCATGTTCTGGGGTGATCTACGAGCTACCCTTCCGTGTTGCGATACATGGTGATTGTTAGTTATATGCATTTACAGTGCGTGTTTATTTGGGCTTTATAGCGGGATTTGAGTAAGGTAAGTATTTGGGTATTGCGAGATTGAGGCGTATTGATTATGCACTTTCTGATTCGTATGGCATGGTATCGTCCGGTTTCCCCATGGTTATGGAAATGCACTTTGAGTACTTGATGTTGAATTTCAAACGGTTATTGATTTTGGGCAAGGTGGCTTGTAGTATTTCATGTGGACCAGCGTTTGGATGAGATCGCACAGTGTAGCGGAGGTTATGTAGGGGTATGACCTTTGGTATTGGATTCGTGTGTATCGATTTTTGCGATGTGTGCTAGGCTTTTAGCATGATTTTGTGATGGTAGTTGTTAATGGCGGGAGAATCATCCCGTGTGAATCTTTCATACAATTTGATTACTTTGGGATGTTGTTATTGAGTGCACGAGTTGCACAGGTTATGGCTTCGAATTTTATCGATGGGTCATGTCATCAGAGTGCTCTTGTTGGATGAGAAGAGGTCATTGGACCTAGAATGAATATTGTCAGTGTCTACAGCATAGTTGGAAGGATAAATATCAGGAGTCGGCTTAGAAATCTTCTATATTTCCTGTTTGGGATGGGGAAGCTTCATGTCTGACTGATCGGACGAATGGTTGCTAGTTTTTACGTGTTTCTTTCATCATCGGCAGAATACGGAAGTGTTAGAGCGAGGCATTGCTTGATGAGAGGATATGTACCGGTATTGGGTTATTTTGAGCAACTATTGTAATTAGGAGTTATCACTATGGGTGTTTGAGTCATGCAGTATATTATGTGATTACATCTTGGGTTACGGATATGGCTCAACGCATCGTGTTCAGTCTTGTTCAGTTTATAGTTGTGGAATTTTGATCTTGTATATTACTTCAGAAGTAGAAATTTGGTTTTAAGGTTTATGGGTCAGGTTGGATTTCGAAATTCCAATTGTGTTGTGCTATTGGACCTATATGGGATAGGGTGACGTGGGATCACCCCCAGGTATGTGCATGGCGAGGTTACGCGGCAGTTCGATGGTGTTGGAGAACAACCCTTGGCACGTTCGAGGACGAACGTATGTTTAAGTGGGGGAGGATGTAACGACCCGGTCGGTCATTCCGAGAATTTATCCCCATTTCCCCTGTTTCTGCTTCATTATATGTGGTTCAGCTTCATTACGTTGTGTTGGATTGATTGGCTCGAGATCAGAGCGATCTTTGGAGAGAAATTAGACACTTAGTCTCTTATCTTGGTTCAATAGTGGAAAAAGTCAATCGGAAGTTGACTTATTGGTAAACGACCTCGGATTACGGATTTTATGGTTCAGACAGCTTCGTTGGATGATTTGGGACTTAGGAGTGTGTTCGGAATGAAGTTTGGATGTCCGGTGTAGAATTAGGCTCGAATTGGCAAAAGTTAGTTTTTGGCGATTTCCGGTCGGCAGGGAAAAATAGGCTATCGGGGTCGGAATGGAATTTCAACAGTTGGAGCAGGTTTGTAATGTCATTTTGGATATGTGTGCAAATTTTCAGGTCAATCGGATGTGTTTTGGATGGTTTCGACAACTTTGGCAAAATTTAGAAATTTCAAAGTTCATGGGCTTGAATTTGATGTGATTTTGGTGTTTTTGTGTTATTTTTGGTGTTTCGAAGGCTCGACTAAGTTTGAATGATGTTATGGGATATGTTGGTAGGTTTGGTTGAGGTCCTGAGGGCCTCGGGTGTATTTCGGATGCTCAAACGGACATTTTTGGTCTTCTGGAGATTGCTGGTTTTTCTGGTGTTTTAGCAGCAGTAATTGTTCATTGCGATCGCGTGAGTTCATCCGCAATCGCTTAGAGTAAGTTGAGGCCAGGTGGATTTCGTGAATTGCGATCACGTATGTAGGAGTGCGATCGCGTAGTGTGAGCAGTCTTGGTCACTGCGTTCGCATAGTAGAATTGGAGTGGCAGTGTGGTGCTGGAATTTGCTCTATGAGATTGCATAGAGTTAGTCGCGATCGCATAGTTGTGAGAAGTGGTTCTTCACGATCGCATAGGTGTCTCTGCGATCTCATAGGGTTAGTTTGGTTAGGAAGCATTTTGTTCTTCGCGATCGCGTGCCTTCTTCCGCAATCGCACAGGGTAAAAGTCTGGGCAGACAGTTTAAGTTCTAATTTCAGGGGTTCTTGGCCATAACTCATTTCGCCATTTGAGAGCTCGGGTGAAGGAGATTTTGGACAATATTTTCAGTGGGATTCTTGTGGTAAGTGTTCTTCAACCATTTTTTGTTCAATTTCATGAATTTGTCTTGATTTTCACCATGCAATTTGAGGAATTAAGTAGAAATTGGGGAAAATGAGAGGAAGAATTTAGAAATTCTTTTGGTGATTTGAGTGGAAAATTGTGTTCTGAATTTGATGTTCTTGGTATATACGGACTCGTGGGAGGATAAATATTCTTGTGATATAATTTTTATCGGATTCTGTGATGTGAGCCCGGGGGCCGGCTTTCACAAATTCGAGAATTGTGTTAAAAATTTATATCTTTCGATTGGGTTTTGTTCCGTTAGCGTATATTGATGACGTTAATCTGGCTTTGGTTAGATTCGAAGCTTTTGGGAGCCAATTCGAGGGGCAAGAGCATCGCGGAGTAGCTTTTGGGTTATTTTGAGGTAAGTAACGATTGTAACTCTAAACCTGAGGGTATGACATCCCGGTATTTGATATTGTTGTGGTAAATAAAGTGACGCACATGCTAGGTGACGAGCGTGGGGGCGTGCACCGATAGGGATTGTGACTTTGTCCATCCCGTAGCGACTATTAAGCCGCGTATTCGATTTGAAACCTTATGATATCCTGTATTTTAGAAATTTATATTTGTTTATGGGATGTGAGCCATCTTTGGGGCCTCATGCCGACCTGTTTAGACCCTCAGGGATATTTTCCATGATTGGGGCCTTGTACCAACTTGTTTAGACCCTCAGAGGTACTTTTACACTATTCTTACACTATCCTGATAGAATAATTGTGAACTCAGTCATGTTTTCAACTTGTTGTTATTTTCACTGTTATCACACTACTTTGAAAACTCTGAAAAGTATTTTGGGATGAGACCCGTGAGTTGAGATGAATTGCCCGTGGCTTGTGAGGGTGACCGAGTCAGGCCGAGAGCCGAGTATGTGAGGATGGCTATGGATTGGGCCGCATGCCGCATCAATATATATATGTGTTAGGCTGAGTGTCGAGTATATGAGGGCAGTTTTGAGTATATATGTAGTGAGGCCGAGAGGCGAGTATGTGAGTATGAGGGCAGTTAGGGGTATATATTTAATGAGGCTGAGGGCCGAGTATGAGAGGATAGTTATGGATCGGGCTCCACGCCGCAGCAATACATATATTATTATATGTGGACGGGTTGCACGCCGCATCAGTATATATATTATTGTATGTGGATCGGGCTGCACGCCGCAACAATATATACATTATATATGTGGATCGGGTTGCATGTCGCAGCAATATACATTATATATGGATCGGGCTGCACGCCGCAACAATATATATATTGGATCGGGCTGCACGCTGCAACAATATAGGGCTTGGGATGAAGGAGCCCCTCCAGGAGTCTGTACACTCCCAGTAAGTGGCAGTCGACTATTATATATACATACATATATATATATATATATATATGTACATACATATATATATACATATATATATATATATACATATATACGTATAGGAGCGAGCTGTACGCTGCAACATTTATTGTATGGTACCTGATGAGTGAGAGTGTTGAGTGTGAGCATTGACTTATGAGAGTAGAGTCTCAAGTGACTGAGAGGCTTGCCCGAGAGGCTTTGTTGTGAGTGATATTGTGCCCGAGGGGCCTATATTTTATGAAACCATTGTTTTTTTTTACTCTTCTTTACACTGAGCCTCTGATGATAAATAATGGATAAATGTTTTTATACGAGCTTTTTAAATGGAAACTGGAGTTTTATGAAATACTCGGAAATGTAAATTCCTGACTTGATTTACTTATTTCCACAGTCACTTATTACACGGATTTTCATGATTTATAAATGCTCGTCACTACACTCATGTTTTTAGATACTTTGATTACTTACTGAGTTGGCGTACTCACGTTACTCCTTGCACCTTGTGTGCAGATTCAGGTACCGGGACAGAGCGATAGTTGAGCTACCCCATTTGGAGCATTGTCTGGAGATCGTGAGGTAGCTGCTCGGCGTCCACATCATACCTTTTCTCCTTCCTACTTTATCATTTGTACTTCACATTCCCAGATTTGTTGTAGTAGAGGATTTGTATTAGATTGTATCACTTCTTAGATGCCCATGACGGTTGACTCCTGATATTGGGAATGTGCTTAGATGTTCTAATCATTTTTATTGCATTTGAGATGCTTAAGAAACAGAATTATTGTTCTATGAAAATTACGAATATTTGATGTATTAAAGGGAATTTTTTTTATCATTTACACTGAATTGGCTAGCCTAGTATCACGATAGACGCCATCATGGCCAGTTTAGTTTGGGGGTCGTGACATGTGGTATCCGGAGAGGGTATCAAGGTTGATCTTAAGAATATTGAGGCAGTTCAGAGTTGGCCACGTCCTACTTCAGCTACAGAGATCAGGAGTTTCTTGGGTTTAGCAGGCTACTACCGGTGATTTGTGGAGGGCTTTTCATCCGTTGCAGCCCTACTGAATAGATTGACTCAGAAGAATTCCCCGTTTCGCTGATCCAACGAGTGTGAGAAAGCTTTCAGAAGCTCAAGACAACATTGACCTCAACACCAGTCCTGGTATTGCCTTCTGGTTCTGGGATGTATACAGTATATTACGATGCTTCACGCGTTGGCTTGGGGTGTGTGTTGATGCAGGAAGGGAGAGTTATTGCTTATGCTTCGCGCCAGCTGAAGGTTCATGATAAGAATTATCCAGTGCACGATTTGGAGTTGCAAGCGATTGTTCATGCTCTTAATATTTGGAGGCACTATTTGTATGGGGTGTCCTGTGAGGTTTATACGGATCACCGCAGCTTACAGAACTTGTTCAAATAGAGGGATCTTAATTTGAGGCAGCATAGGTGGTTTGAGTTGCTGAAGGATTATGACATCACCATTATTTGTCATCCGGGCAAGGCGGATGTGGTAACAGATGCTTTGAGCAGGAATGCGGAGAGTATGGGTAGCTTGGCTTATATTGCAGCAGAGGAGAGACCTCTAGCCTTGGACATTCAGTCCTTGGGTAATCGCCTGGTGAGATTAGACCTTTCAGAGCCTCGTCGAGTTCTAGCACATGCGGTTGCTCAGTCTTCATTATTGGGTAAAATTAAGGCTCGACAGTTTGATGATCCGTACTTGGCAGAGCTTAGGGAGAAAATGGTTCAGGGTGGTGCCAAGGAGGTTATTATTAGAGAGGATGGTGTTCTGAGACTTCAGGGCCGTTTATGTGTTCCTAATGTTGATGGACTGAGGGAGAGGATTCTAGAAGAGGCACACAGTTCTCAGTATTTTGTTCATCCTGGTGCTACAAAGATGTATCATGATTTGAAGCAGCACTACTGGTGGAGGCGGATAAAGAAGGACATTGTGGAGTATGTGGCTAGGTGTCTTAATTGCCAGCAGGTTAAGTGTGAGCACCAGAGGCCAGGAGGCCTACTTCAGAAGATGCCCATTCCTGAGTGGAAGTGGGGGCGCATCACTATGTACTTCGTGGTTGGGTTGCCTCGGACTTTGCGAAAGGTTGACGCGATTTAGGTCATTGTGGATAGATTGAGCAAATCGGCACATTTCATTCCAGTGGATCCATTATATAAGATCGAGGTCCTCAGTTCACCTCGCACTTCTGGAGAGCGTTACATGGTGATATGGGCATCTAGATAGATCTTAGCACAATATTCCACCCTCAGAATGACGGTCAGTCAGCGCGTACAATTCAGATATTGGAGGACATGATCAGGGCATGTGTGATTGAGTTCGGAGGTCAGTGGGACTAGTTCTTTCCTTTGGCCGAGTTTTCTTACAATAATAGTTATCAGTTCAGCATTGAGATGGAACCATTTGAGTCTTTGTATGGTCGGCGATGTCGTTCTCCTATCGGGTGGTTTGAGCCTGGCGAGGCTAAGTTATATGGCACCGACCTTGTGAGAGGTGCTTTGGAGAAAGTGAAGTTGATTCAGGAGAGGCTCCACACGACATAGTCCAGACAGAAGACTTACGCGGGTCAGAAGGCGCGTGATGTATCATTTATGGATGGGGATAAGGTTGTGTTGAAGGTCTCGCCGATGAAGGGTATTATGAGGTTCGGAAAGAAGGGAAAGCTGAGCCCGAGGTTTATAGGTCCCTTCGAGGTGTTGAGGCGAGTTGGAGAGGTTGCTTATGAGCTAGCTTTACCTCCCAGTTTTTCAGGAGTTCATTCGGTCTTTCATGTATCCATGCTCTGGAGGTACCACGCCGACTTCTCTCACGTAGTTGATTTCAGCACTATTCAGTTAGATGAGAGGTTGGGCTACGAGAAGGAGAAAGTCGCTATTATTGATAGACAGGATTGCTAGTTGAGATCCAAGAGAGTTTCTGCTGTAAGGGTCCAGTGGAGGGGCCAACCAGTCGAGGAGGCGACCTGGGAGTCCGAGGAGGACATGCGGAGCAGATATCCGTACCTATTCAACACTTCAGGTATGATTCTAGACCCGTTCAAGGACGAATGTTTGTTTAAGAGGTGGAGAATGTAATGACCCGACCGGTCATTTTACGTTATCAGACCCCGTTCCCCTAGATGAAACTTCTCATAGCGACTTATTGTGATTTATGACTTGCGGGGACGGGTGGTTCGGGATTCAGAAGCGTTTAGAGCGATATAGGAACACTTGGTTCCTCAAGGTTAGCCTTTAAGGACAAGTTTAACTTCGGTCAATATTTTGAGTAAACAACCTCGGAATCGAGTTTCGATGGTTCCGGTAGCTTCGTATGATGATTTCGGACTTGGGCTTATGTTCAGAATGGGTTTTGGATGAACCGGGAGCGTTTCGACGCCCAGTATCGAAATAAGAGTTTCCTTAAGTTCATATTGTGGTATGGGACGTGTTTTTGTGTCATCGAGGTCCGAATGGAATTTGATACCGGGAATAGTTTCGTTATGTCATTTATGACTTGCCTGCAAAATTTGATGTCATTCCGAGTAGTATAGGTCGTTTCAGCGCATTGTTAGCGAATTTAAGAAACTTAAAGTTCCTAAGTTTGGTTCTAAAGGTTTTGAGGTGTGATTTTGAGTTTTAGCGTTATTGTAGGTGTTACGAAGGCTCGAGCGAGTCCGTAGTATGATTTGGGACTTGTTGGTATATTTGGACAGGGGCTCGGGTGGGCCCAGGTGCCTCTCGGGCACCAGCCAAAAACCAGCTGAAGCAGTTGCTGGTGCACCTGATCTGGTGTGATCACAGGTGCGGTTGCCCAATCACAAGTGCGAGACCGCTCCTATGGTCCCAGCCTCGCAGGTGCGACCCTCAGGTGGGATTCCCAGTTCTCGCAGGTGCGGGCCCTTTCCCGCAGGTGCGGACTCCTGCCCGCAGGTGCGAGCCCAGGCCCTTGTCCCATTTTCCGCAGGTGTGAGCTATTACTCGCAGGTGCGAGACCACAGGTGCAGTCCTTCAGCCGCAGGTGCGGAACCACTGAAGGCAGTGTGTTCTTTTAAACATGGGAAATGTTCATTTTCTCCATTTTTCTTCCACCATTGTCGACCTAGGGAGCTTGGGAAAGGGCCAATCCACCTAGCTAGTGAAAGGAAAGTGATTTCTACTCTAATATTAGTTTAATACATGAAATCCTAGGTAGATTAACCACCTAATTAGTGAAAAATCAAGGGTTAGAGTAAAAACCTAGGGCTTTATGAAATTCGGGGGATTACCCACTAAACTAGCTATGAGATCATACAAAAATCATATATTAATGACCCTTAGGGTATGGGTAGTTGTTTCCTTCAAGAATTTTCGGTGTCCGAGCATGTGGGCCCAGGGTGTATTTTTGGGATTTTCCAAAGTAGGTTGAAATAACTACTTACTTAGGTAAATTTCATACTTTTGAGCATAGATTAATTCATGTATACGATATTTGACTAGTTCCGAGTCCTTGAGAGGCGAGTTTGGAGGTGCGGGTGCGTTCTTGACCCGGAAAGTAGGACTCTACACGAGGTGAGTCTCCTTTCTAACCTTGTAAGAGGGAATTGTCCCCATGTCCTTATTTGCGGGGGCTACACACGCACGAAGTGATGAGAGTCCGTGTGTAGCTACTATTATGTTATGTTGGGTAGTTCTAGGACTCACAAACATGATTTTATGTGCCTTACGTGTGTCCCTAAATGTATTTGAGTTGCGTAGTGTCCTTGAATTTGGTGTGAAAGTATTAGGAAGTTATGTTCAAAAATCATATTGCTTAAGTTCTTGTTTTTACGTACAATCTCTGTAAATTCCCTAAATGCTGAAAAATTATGTGTATGTATACGACACTCACATCGCATGTATGATTCGTGAGCGGGATAGACCTACTATTATGTCAACCGCATGGCATGTTCGATTCGCGAGCGGGGTAATAGATGCATCTATGTTTCGAGCCGTTTGACCCTCGGCAGTGCACATTTATTTTCGCGACGCTTCGGCCGTACGCTTTCGGCCTATTATGTGTATATAATTTACTGGGAGTTTGTTGTAATTGTATAAATTGTTTCATGTGAAAAAGGGAATTTAGTACATTATATGCTAGTGAAATTTGACATGGAAAGGTAATTACAACTATACTTGATATTTTATGTCTTTGTGATTACTACGACTGTTATGTCTGCCTAGTTCTTATTAAATTATATTATTTAAAATGTTGACCCTAGTAAGTATCACGTCTACCTCTCGTCACTACTTCTTCGAGATTAGGCGGGATACTCATTGGGTACATATCTATTTATGTATTCATGATACGATTCTGTACTTAATTGTACATGCTATGAGGCAGATGCATCTGGGCATTTATCCGGAGCTCGTCCTTGAATTATACTTGGCGTGAACTTCTCGGTGAGCTACTTTCCCTGACGTATCTCTCTGGCAGCACCTTGGAGTTCCTCTTTATTTTGCTATGTCTGTATTTCTTTTCTTCAGACAGTAGGAAAAAATTGTATTTTCTTTTAGATACTCGTTTCTATTAGATCTCGTAGACCTGTGACACTAGTTCCTGGCATGCCCGTGTAGTGGATATTCTATTCTTTTGGGTTGTAATTATCGGTGGTGATTACTATATTTATTTCTCACTTTTGGTCGTCTAAGTCACTAATTTACTTCGAATTTATGCTTTTGAAAGAAAAACCTCTCAAGTATGGTGAATTGTTTTATAAATTAAAAAGGGATCACTAGTAAATTAAAGTTGGCTTGCCTGACATCGAGGTTGGGCGCCATCGCGACCTAAATTGGGATTTGGGTCGTGATAGAATATGTAAGTACAATAATAACAGCTCAAATTAAGGGCACACGTATACACGGGGAAACAGATATCACATCATAATGCATGTCCCTCGTCCTCACTTGCACGGAAACACCCTTTGTACCATGAACTCACAAAAGTATGGCACATCATCACCCTTCATGCATTAGCACTCACTCACAATATCACGCACGGCATCACCCTTTGTGTTTTTACTCTCAATAATATGGCACGACATCACCCTTCGTGCTTTTAATTTCAATAATATGGCATGGCATCAATCTTCATGCTTTACACTCTTTCCTCACATGATAATGAATATAAACAATGGCACGACATCACCCTTCGTGATTTACACTCTTTTCTCACATGATAATGAATATAAACAATAGCACGACATCACCCTTCATGCTTTACACTCTTTCCTCACATGATAATGTAAATGAAATGGCACGGTATCACCCTTCGTGCTTTACACTCTTTCCTCACATGATAATGTAAATGAAATGGCACGGTATCACCCTTCGTGCTTTACACTCTTTCTCACCCAAACAAATGAAATGATAGCATTCAGACAAGGGAATCATAGCATAAACAATACTAGATACCATACTGTCCCAGCAAGGGAGTCAACAATGGAAACAATATCATCAACAACATGAACAATAATAGAAACCGTATTGTCCCGACAAGGGAGTCAACAATGGAAACAATATCATCAACAACATGAACATTAATAGAAACCGTATTGTCCCAGCAAGGGATTCAACAATGAAATTAATATCATCAACAACATGAACAATAATAGAAACCATATTGTCCCGGCAAGGGAGTCAACAATGAAAACAATATCATCAACAACATGAACAATAATAGAAACCATACTGTCCCGGCAAGGGAGTCAACAATGGAAACAATATCATCAACAACATGAACATTAATAGAAACCATATTGTCCCAGCAAGGGAGTCAACAATGGAAAAAATATCATCCCGGCAAGGGAAACAACTATAACCAATCTTGCTTAAGTAATTAGCTTCACGAAATAAATCCCAACTTGAATCAATGCTCCGCAATAGGAAATGCCAAGAAAATACCATCAACATGTATAATCATTAAGTTAGGCATAAGTAGTGCTTAACGAAAGATCATATCAATCACCATATACGACCCACGGGCATGCTTGACACCAACATATAATACTCCAGTTACTGTTAAGCAATTATAGGGCGAGGTAATACAAATTTTAGCTAAGTAGGCAGTTTATGAAGAAAAATATAGCATGATGATATAAGAGGTAAAAATCTTCAGTCAAGTCAATTAAGATCAAGTAACAACAAAGGAAATCTAAGAGAAAGTAATTCTAATTTAAGCAGGAAGAGATGAAACTAGAAATTAGGAACTCAGTCACAACAATTACAACTTCATACATAGGGGATATAAGGACCTAAGAATCCTAAAAGGCCAACCTTATAAAAATAAGTCCGAGCACACACTCGTCACCTCGCGTACACGGACTACAATCAACATAGAAGACTCAAATCCTAATAGGTAGTTCCCCCACACAAGGTTAGGCAAGATACTTACCTTGAAGACGACAACCTAGTACTCTAAAATGGACTTCTCGGGCGAAAAGACTTCCGGACGGCTCAAATCCAATTAGAACAACTTCAAAACACATATAAGTCGTATAAGGAACTATTCCGAATAATACAATTTCGATCTTTACAAAAATATAAAAATCGACCCAAAAGTCGACCCCCGGGCCCGCACCTCGGAACCTTTCAAATTTTACCAAATCCGAATACCCATTCCAATATGAGTTCAACCATGCAAAAATTACCAAATTCCGATGCCATTTCCTCCCTCAAATCATGAATTTTCGTTTTGAGAGTTTTCTTCAAAAACCAACATTTTCTCCAACCCAAAACACAACTTAAATGATAAACACAAAGATAAAATCATGGAACATATATAATTCTAGGTGAAGAACACTTACCCACTCGATTAGCTTGAAAATCCCCAAAAATCGCTCCCAAATCTGAAGTCCAAAGCTCAAAATGTGAAGAAAATGGCTAACCCTCTTTTATAAGAATCTGCCCAGGACATCCGCACCTGCGACCACTTAGCCGCATCTGCGTAATCGCAGGTGCGCGATACAAACCGCACATGCGCTCCTTCTCGCTCCTGCGCCCCAGAAACCGCTTATGCGGGGATCGCACGTGCGCCCCAAAGTTCCGCACCTGCGGAGGCTGTCCAGTCCGCTTATTCTCGCACCTACGTGATCTTTTCCGCACCTGTGAAGCTCGCAGCTACGGTTCCCTATCCGCAGGTGCAGCCACACCAGAATAGCAGCACCAGCTGCATTTCCAAACTTCAAACTTCCCGTTAACCATCCTAAACCATCCTGAGCCCCTCGGTACCTCAACCAATTACACCAATAGGTCACATACCAATACATGAACTTCGTCGAACTTTGGAACACCCAAAACAACATCAAACACCGAATCAATCTCGGATTCAAGCCTAAGAATTTCTGAGCTTCTAAAATTCTCCAACGATGTCATAACCAACCAAACCATGTCCGAATGACCTGAAATTTTGCGCACACGTCACAAATGATGCTACGAACCTATCCCAACTTCTAAAATTCCATTCCGACCCTGATGTCCCAAAAAATCAACTATGGTCAAACTTCTCCATTGTCCAACTTTCGTCGAGTTACCTCAAATTACTCTACGGGCCTTCAAAACCAATTCCGGACGCGCGCCTATGTCTAAAATCACCATACGAAGCTGTTGACATCACCCAAAACTCATTTCGAGGCCGTTTACACAAAAGTCAAACCTCCGGTCAACTTCCATCGCTTAAGCTTCCAAAACTGAAATTGTTTCCTTCAAATTTGACTCTAGATCATCCGGTAACTGAATCCAACCGCGCACGCAGGTCAATATCCACAACGTGAAGCTTCTCAAGACCTTACGCCACCGAATGGAGCTTAAATTCTCAAACAACCGGTCGGGCCGTTACATACTCCCCCTCTTAAAACAACATTCGTCCTCGAGCGTGCTAAGATTCACCTCGAACTCATCCAATCATTGATTGCACACTTCAAACACACACCCGCGGGTGATCCCACGTCACCCCAACCTACATAAGCATGACTACACAATCACAACTACAATATAGCCTTCCCATCACCACTGGTAAGCCTCATACCTCAATTTCTCACCTTCTACTCATTTCCAAAAGACCGATTCTAGATCCATATCCGGCATCAACCTCAACCATTTGCATCAAATCATGACTACCCCCACGAGGTATGACCACACGATATAGCACACCACACATAGGCTCATAACAACACTTTTGATCATAATAGCTGCCCGAAATCAACTCAGTATTGGCAATTAGCCTCACATCCGAAAGAACTCTGTTTTCAAGCCCCATAATACTGATAATGAAACTATAAGCACGAAGACCTCATTATTAGACACCTGAATCACCAGCCACAACTAACACTACCGGGCTCACTTCCCCCAAG
The DNA here is from genome assembly GCA_005239505.1 of Nicotiana paniculata. NCBI lineage: Eukaryota > Viridiplantae > Streptophyta > Magnoliopsida > Solanales > Solanaceae > Nicotiana > Nicotiana paniculata. The sequence continues at coordinate 39,121 of ML334654.1, forward strand.
CTAAAACTCAAGAATCATATAACTAAAATGAATAACTATGAAAAAAGAAACACATAAAGGGAACTATCAAACAAGATCGACAGGCACTACTCTCTACCAGTACTGACCCACAACTGAAACAACAAGGGAAGAATGAAAACATATAAACAAATCATAAGGATCCCATACTGATAAAATTTCCACCGTGGTACTCAGCCCGGTCCAAACATATCGAATCACAAAATCTCACGAGGACCTCGTCCTCTACTCTAAATCACAAATAGAGTATATATCATACCAATAGAAGTCTTCCACTAACTCAGCTTTGCCAATAAAATCATAACGCTCACTTAACTCACATCCCGATAGAGTATCAAGTCATAGTTCGTAAACAAAATACTTAGGAAAAATCATATAAAGCTTACCATGATGGACAACAAGGACTCACTGCTAGTCTCACCACCCTCAATGATGAATAAAACAAAGATAGACACGAGTTACCACTCATAGGATCTCCCAACAGGAGCAAACACGAATATAGAGTGCAAAGCATGAAACTCACTCATAAATGAAGCAGCAAATAAGGGATTTGTCCTGAATAGCAGAACTATAATGAAATACAAACGGTGACCCTCTGCAAAAAATCAAAACATACCTGTGTGATAACATTTGGCACAACGGCCTCCAGCCTACTACACGAAACACACCAATGGGATAGGCCTCCTCCTCTTGGGCGCCCTCTACTCACCTAAATACCCTGCTGTGACACACCCGTCTGGATCCTGGAATAACCTCTCACCCTGTGACTGGTATCTTCATACTCAAAACAACCTCTCTGCCGACGTGGCTGTGGAAACTGTGCAATATGAGTACTCTGAGACTCATGGGTACCTGAAACCCCATGCGAAGCTGGTAATGCAAACTGAACTAGCTGACCCACAAAATCTCTACCATGTCGTACCTTTCCCCCATAATAAGGGCTAGTAGATCTCTCCGGTCTATGAGTCCTCCTTGCCTCCCTGACATCTCTTTACTGATCTCGTCTGTCCTCTCGCTCCCGGACCCACATGCCCTTTAACCAGCGAGCGATCCCTACTACCTGCTGGAACGAGACATCTGACTCTAACTCTCGAGTCGTGTTGAACCAAATACCATGCATGATCCCCTCAATGGATCTACGAACCCGTCCCCTAACTGAAGCAACCAAGGGAGGTGCATACCTGGCCGACTCACTGAATCTAACGGCATACTCTAATACTGACATAGCGCCCTGGCGAAGCTACTCAAACTCTACGCGCCATGCATCTCGGAGGGACTGAGGTGCAAACTCCCTCAAAAACATCTCTGAAACCTGAATCCATGCAAGTGAAGCTGACTCGGCCGAGCTACCTATATCATATGCCCGCCACCACTGACAAATCATTTCTCTGAGCTTAGACGTGAGAAAAGCAACCCCGCTCGTCTCCACAATACCGAAGTATAAAGAATGCAGTGACACTCCTCCAGAAAACCCTGGGCATCACCTTTCGCCAATCTACTGAAAGATAGGAGGGTGTTACTTCTTGTACCTCCCAAGTCTAAGTTGTTCTTCCTCCGATGTCGTTGTCCTAACCACGGGCTGAACCGAAACCACATATTGTGCTGCCATGAAAACTGGATCCTGACCAACATGATCTCGCTGCTCTGGGGTGTAGACGGTGGGAGTCTTAACTCCTCCCCTGATCTGTGGAGTAGCTGGTACACCCGGAATCAATCCAGTTCTCCAACTGGGACCACTGGCGGCTCCTCTACGGCTGCTCTGGTAGGTTCCCTAACTACGGCACGTACTTCTTGTCGACCTTTGCCTCTGCCCCTAGCGACATCTGCCTCGAGGTAATATCTTCAGGAACCACATCTCGTGTCCTCACCATCAGTGAGAGAATGGAACGGTAATTTCAAACTTCAAGACCAATGAACTCGCACGATAGGAATAAAGGAAGTGAGATTGTCCTAATAGCTTCGTAGCCTTTAGAAGATAAGTACAGACGTCTCCGTACCGATCCGCAAAACTCTACTAAACTCGCGTATGACTCGTAGTACCTATGAACCTAGAGCTCTGATACCATCCTGTCACGACCCGATTTTCCCTCTGTTGGGTTTCGTGACGGCACCTAGTCTTAAGGACTAGGTAAGCCTATTATTAACAAACATAAATTATAATATAAGAATAGTTTAAGTGCTTGAATTAAATCTCATCACTTTACACTTCTTCCCAGAACTCGGTAAGTACAAGTCATAAGCTTTAGAGAAACTATGCTAAAACTCCTAAAAATACCATTGTTCAGAAATAAGTAAAACATTGTAACAGAAACATAAGATGGTGACTCCGAAACCGCGAACGCTGAAGCAGTTTTACCTTGAGTCTCCACAACAGCAACCGCGCTACTAACAATTATTCGGCCGGCTATGCAAAAGCGGAAACCAAAACAACAAAAAAATAGTAACTTGGCACTATAATAATTTCCCCCTCAAACCTTAGTCAACAACTCTGACAATTTAGCCAATTCTTCGAAGGTAACCCTTCACCCACAAATTTATATTGAAAACTTTAAAGTATAATAATTTTAAATAGAAAACTTCCTTTGGAAGGTACTTCCTCTGATCTCTTTCTCTCTCTCTCTCTCTCTCTCTCTCTCTCTCTTTATATATATATATATATATATATATATATACATATACATATATATATATATATATATATATATATATATATATATATATATATACTGTGCAGGAGAAAAATCTTTAAACGTAATCCCTTCAAACAAAAGCTTTTAGAAGACTCTGCCCAGGCTCAAAATGTGAAGAAAATGGCTAACCCTCGTTTATAAGACTCTGCCCAGGACATCCGCACTTGCGACCACTTAGCCGCATTTGCGTAATCGCAGGTGCACGATACAAACCGCACATGCGCTCCTTCTCGCTCCCGCGCCCCAGAAATCGCTTATGCGGGGATCGCACGTGCGCCCCAAAGTTTCGCACCTACGGAGGCTGCCAGTCCGCTTATTCTCGCACCTGCATGATATTTTCCGCACCTGCGAAGCTCGCAGCTGCGGTTCCCTATCCGCAGGTGCAGCCACACCAGAATAGCAGCACCAGCTGCATTTCCAAACTTCAAACTTCCCGTTAACCATCCTAAACCATCCTGAGCCCCTCGGTACCTCAACCAATTACACCAATAGGTCACATACCAATACATGAACTTCGTCGAACTTTGGAACACCCAAAACAACATCAAACACCGAATCAATCTCGGATTCAAGCCTAAGAATTTCTGAGCTTCTAAAATTCGCCAATGATGTCGAAACCAATAAAACCACGTCCGAATGACTTGAAATTTTGCACACACGTCACAAATGATGCTATGGACCTATCACAACTTCTGGAATTCCATTCCGACCCCGATATCCCAAAAGTCAATTGTGGTCAAACTTCTCCATTGTCCAACTTTCGCCCAGTTACCTCAAATTACTCTACGGGCCTCGAAACCAATTCCGGACGTCTGCCTAAGTCGAAAATCACCATATGAAGCTGTTGTCATCACCCAAAACTCATTCTGAGGCCGTTTATATTAAAGTCAAACCTCCGGTCAACTTTCATTGCTTAAGCTTCCAAAACTGAAATTTTCCTTCAAATTTGACTCTCGATCATCCGGTAACTGAATCCAACCGCGCACACAGGTCAATATACACAACGTGAAGTTGTTCAAGACCGTATGCCACCGAATGGAGTTTAAATTTTCAAAACAACCGATCAAGCCGTTACACTTTTAAGTTTGTTACCTGTCAGCCTTTCAAGAACATATTTTTTTTATTTTTCATTTTACACAGAAAAATAGAGTACAAGATAGGATTCTATCATCCTGATTCCTGATTTGGAGCCGATCTTTTTACTTTTTCCCTTCCATTTTTGTTGTTTTTCTCATTCTTGTTTCCCTCGCTTGGAAAAGATTTGCGTTAGTTAACTTGGCCCATGGGATTCGCTTTGAACGAAGCAAGCTTTAATAAGCTGCGGACCCTTTTATCCTTTTCCTTTTTGTTCCGGAGAGTAGTTTTAATTTGGCCCCTCAAGGACAACACGTCCTGTCTATTTCCTATTTCGTCCTAAAATTTTATTCCTGTGTTTTACAAACCCTCGATCTTTGTGAATGTTAGTATTAAGTAAGTTTTCTCGAGCAAATAAGAAAATATTTCAACTTGGTTAAAAAAATAAAAGAATTTATTTAGTAAAAGAAAATATTTATTGAGTAAATGTTATTCCATTGAGCCTAACGTATATGGGGGTATTTTACTTGACATGAAATTTAAAAAAGAAATTAAAATTTTTGAAACTTGTGATAAAAAAATAAATCATATCTTAAGGATAAATATAAAATTTTAAATTAAATTATTACTAAATATAGATATGGCATTCAGTTTTGAACTAACTAAAAATGAAACAATGTCACATGAATTAGTACGGAGGGAGTATTAACTTGCCATAAAGTTTATTTAAGACAACTATCAATGACTTTTCAAAAATTAATATATTGATGTTCATTTGAGAAATTTCGAAAATCTAGTAGATGACGTACTATGTCACAATTTTGGAATCGCATAAAGTTAATTTTTCTGCTAAAATAATTTTTTAAGGATATTCGATTAAGTTGGATGGTTGTATTGTTACAAAAAATTCAGAAGTAACTTATTATGTATGTTATTTCCTAACTTTGATAATTATTTAAGTAATGAACTCATTATGTTTGTTACTGCCAATAAACTTTTAGGGTAATTTAAGTAGTTGCACTGACATAATTAATCTTAATATAAAATAATATATTGTTTGGTTGGTCGCGTTAGAAAAATAATTACCACATAACTATTGCACCATTTTTATTGGAAGCATTAGATAACACCCTTCGAGACAAAAGTACCATTATAAATTATAAAGTAAGTGATCGTTTGGTATGAGGTATAATAAGGTATAATGCTGGTACAAAAATTTAATATTACCTTAATATTTTGTTTGGTTAGCAAATCAAGTTAGGATTAAAATTAACACGAGATAACTTATACCTTATAGGGGATGAGATGATTAGCACCGGTATAACTTATACATTCTTCTTACAAATTATGCAATTATTATATTTAATACAACATACCAAATAATGAATAAAAAATAATCTCAACATAACTAATCCCAATATAATTTATTCAGGCATAAGCCGTATTTAAATCAAAGGACGTCAAAGTATCCCTTCATCATAATTGTTGCAGAATTCATCCATTATAATTTTTTCATAACTAGTACCCCATAGTACTACTAGAAGTAGTATTTATGAACCAAACGACCCCTAATCGATTCTACGCAACCATACGGCCTATGGTTTTCTTTTTCTTTCCCTCCTTTTTCTCATCTTTATCTAAGGAGTCTACATGTTTCTGACTTTCTTCCCCCCTGTCCCACAGCGACGGCCAAAGACAAAATATCCAACAAACTCAGTAACTTCTCGAGTTAAAACCCAACAACAGTCCACCACGTTGTCTTCTTCTCTTTTGCTGTATTCTTCTTCCTGTTCAGTTCACTTAGACGACATAAAAAACCCAGATTCTTGCTTCTTTCGGACACCACTCTATTACTTGTCTTCTTACTTGATCAGAGGTACAAGGATTTTCCGGAACTCACACAATTGCCTCTACATAGAAGTTCTCTCAAGGTCAAGGTCTGTAATTCACGTTTTCGATATAAATTGTTTGGTTTTGCATGCAGTTCCAAATTATTTGGGTTTTGATTGGATTTGTGATTGAGCCTTCCTGTTATCTCAAAGTTGTTCTTTCTGGTGAATCTTTGAAATTAGTAGTTCACTTTTATCAATTAACAGCAACAATTAAATCGTACGATTCTTTCATTTTGCCTGCGTGAATGTCGATAATCTTGAAATTCGTCGGCGGTGGACTAAAATTTATTTAGTGATTATATTTACCATGAGTAGTTTCTTTCTGGAACGCTTGTGTGAAAAAACACAGTTTTTCGTTCATATTTCCTCTTCTTCTTTTTTTTTCGCTTTCTTACTATCAGATACTATACTATATAATTTTGGAGGCATCCTTCCTCCTCCCTTTACATATTTAATATTTAATTTCAGTTTACTTTAGTTTTCAGGACCTCCTTTGCCGTTTAAATCATTTGATTGTGCTCTTAAGTAAGGTAACTAGCTTGAACTCTTATTGGAAATCTATTCAGAGAAATTATTGTTTCTCTCATTCAGAGTTCTTTCTCAATTAATTTGACTAATTTTGAGTGCTAACATCAGTTGCTTATTAATTGCTCATTTGAAAGTTAATTTTAGATATTTATAAACTATAGAAAACTTATGCGATTCTTTTTCATATCAAAATGATATTAGAATATTAATTATCTATTAATTTCGCGTCAATCCCAAATCAGTGAGGTTGGCTTGTATCCATCTTCGAAGATGCGTCATAGTGAAATTATTTTTACGCCGTCAGCCTACTACAACCTTTACTTTAACTAGTGTCGGGACCTGCAAAACACTTTGTGACATAGTGGAGTTAGACAAACAATATGTTTTTGAAATTTTTAAGTCAAGGATCATTTTGGTTTACTACGGGGATGCAAAATGCAACGACCATCTTGCAATAGAGTGAGTGGCCAATTAGTGGTGTGGTATGCACTGCTGGAGTATCTCCAATTTTGTGAACTGCAAGCTGCGGAGTGAGATGTAAAGTCGTCGTTGTTGTTATTTGTTGTAGAATGCATTACGTCAACCTCTTTGTTCCTGATTAGATGATACTAGCATGTATTCTTCCTATACACGCGTGTGCACGTATATGCTTTTTCTCTTTTGTTGAGACCTCATTTTCTCATGATCAGTATCCTTTCAAGAAATGGTACTTTTACCTGATATCTGTGGAAATTAATTTTTTGTTTAAAGCATGCGAAACAAATACAACTTGAAACTTTTCTTTGCGGATGAAACTCTCTTGCAGATGATGTCATACATCCTGTTCCCCCTAAAAGACATTCAGGGGGCCATAGACTACAATAATGTTTTGATTGCTGTTTTAAATTAAATTCCTTATTTGCATCTTAATTTTGCAGTATTTTGAGCTATTTAATGGCCCAGAATACTCTTTCAAGTGCCGATTCACCTCGAAGAAGGTCCGGCCTATTAAGAGATCAAGTCCAATTGGTAAAAAGAAGCAACTCTGCTCGTTATGAGATAGTCCCAATTCAAGATCAATTATCATTTGAGAAGGGTTTCTTTATAGTTATCCGTGCATGCCAGTTGTTGGTTCAGAAGAATGAAGGAATTGTACTGGTGGGAGTCGCTGGTCCTTCAGGGGCCGGAAAGACTGTGTTCACAGAAAAGATCCTGAATGTTATGCCTAGTATTGCTATCATAAACATGGACAACTACAATGATCCCAGTCGTATCATTGATGGAAACTTCGACGGTAGTCTTGCTTTCGGTCTTTCTGATAGGTTATTACATGAGATAATTTTGTTAATATCTATGATTTATTCTTCTAGTGACCTTATGTAGCATTTGTTTGATTATTTGCATCATCTTCACATAGCAAACTGCAGACTTCTCTTAGCGTGGGATATGTTGATATCATTCCATATGGAGAAGGAGATTGCAAACACTAGGATTTGAATGATATATTTGGAAAGAAATCATAGAGAAGCATGCACAAAGTCTCTGTTTCACAGAAAATGGAATTGGGGATATATATCTAATACACTTATTACGTGTTTCTACTTTACCACTCCTTTACCGAAGAGAGAAAATTTTGATAGATTATTCTGATTGTAATTCTCGTTTTGTTAACTTGGTTGCCTTGAAAGTAACTAAAGTACTAATATAGGAGAGTTTGTTACCATCCAAGTCATCCATCTGGATACATTTTCCTGAGCATAGATGTCCTTACAGAGCAACTAACAAATTGTAATCACAAAGTACAACGGTCGAGAAGTGTGAATTCTTCTAAGAAGATGGTTATTGAACGGGCATTGTCTTTACCCATCTTCTACTATCTTCATAGAAGTATGCATAGCAGCATCTTAAAAATCAAATAAGCTTTAAGGAAATATTCTACTATATATCATAAGGGAAACATTGTGCATCTATTTATCATAGTTTCTTTCCTTTACTCTGATAAAGTTTTTCCAACTTTTTTCATCTACAATAGATAAGACATGGTGAATTTTTTTTTTTTAAACTAAGACATGGTGACTTTATTTTGGATTAGTGATTATATAATAAAACCATGTCTTAAGGCGAATAATCTGAGCTGAATATCTTGTTGGCGCAAGCTTTTATGAAATTTCCTAGTAAAATAACACTCACCCAGTAATCAGTCCGAGCGAATTCATTTAGTCTGTACTACCAATTAGAAAAGCCAGAAATCTCAAGATCAGTTGATTACACTGTTAGGGAGTCCACACAGAGAACATAGAAACTGTTTGCATTTAGGGTTAAGGAATACAGCATTTATTTTCCATGACCCATAGTTTGCCCAAGGTTTTGGTCTAGTGATAAGAGTGCAACACGTGATGTGTGGGTGTTAGGTACACGTCACGGGTTTTAAATCCTGCCGCAGATGAAAGCCTAGTATTTAAGTGGAGAAGGATAGAGGGGCGGGCCCATTCTCCATCGAGTTCTGAATCGTGCACTACTGACCCCTTAGAGATTTCTCTGTTATTAAAAAACGAAAAAGAAAAGAAAAAAAAACTAGCAGTTTTAACACTTCTTTAAATTCATCCTGATCTAAATAGATATATGCATATGCACATGAAAGATGAAGACATCATTGAACAAATACTTTGTACGATTCACTAAAGCACACTGCTAAGGCGAAGTATATATCTATGCCAAAGAATGTAGCTTAAACCCTTTATATCTCGCTGCTACTACTTCATCTAAAAGTTAAAGCTGGCAAAGAAGGGAGCCATTTATTTATTTATTTATTTATTTATTTTAGGCCTGCAACAGTATGGCTGATTGATATCTCCTGACTTTACATGGCATTCTTGATTTATGAATCTTTTAAAAGTCAAATCATAATAAGAATATTCAGGCTGCATTTGCAGCTGGTTAATGTGATAATGAATGATTAGAGTAAAATACTAACAAGGAATACTATTTTCATAGCTAGAGCATGATCACTGTTAGTATAAGGAAAAATATTGAATATGCAAAAGTATCTAGTCGTCTTGAATTAATGAAATATATATTGGGTGCTAGCCTGTTTCTTAATTTGCAGATCTTATTGCTCTTTTCTTTCATGGATGATTGATGTGTACAGCTGTCACCTCTCCTTAATTTAGTTTTTCAGTTTGTTCATTTTTATGTCAAGACTGTTCATGAGTCTAAATCTCTCTGGATTCTATGGTGCTGAATTTGGGAACCAATCATCACCATCAAATAAATGTTGCTAGAAGTTTTGGAATTTGTCTCATAAGTGAAATTATGTCACGGTATGCAACCCCTAATGCTTTTTGCACATCTTTATCAGGAAGGAAATAACAGACGAGTTTCTTCGTTTAACTTTTTTCAGCTGACGGAAAGTTAAGAACTAGAGTTTTATAATCCTTGATTATAAACAACTCTTGAAAAATCTTGATATATAGCTTTGTATATCAGGCTCACAAGGCCTTGTGCATAAGGTGCTCCTGTAGAATGTCACAAAGGATCATAGAAGAAAACAATGCACTTATTTTTGAATTGAAAACCTAGAATTTACATCTACCTTGCATTTTGAATGTGATGTTTTTGCTGTAAAGAATAAAGAGTGCCATTTGATTGAGTGTTCTTGCATTTTGAGATGTTACTTCCAGCATGTGGTCTTGCGGAAATAGTTAGGCCATATTTTACTGTTTTGGATCATTTCAGCACTCAGCATGGTCGGTTTTATTCCGCTTTAGTTTTGAATGTTCTTTTGCCACCTTATTCCAAGGAGAGTAGAAGCTATGCTGTGACTAATGATTGAATTTAAGTGAAGATTTTCAATTACTTTTATCTCCTGTTATTGTTGAAACAGATCCACATTGAATTTAAGTGAAGATTTTCAATTTCTTTTATCTACTGTTATTGTTGAAACAGATCCACGGTTGACAGACTATGAGACTTTGCTCGAGAATATACATGGGCTGAAAGCGGGGAAGCCTGTTCAAGTTCCTATATACGATTTTAAATCTAGCTCTCGCGTGGGTTATAGGTCAGTTGTCATTCTTCTCTTCACTATTTCTGCTAGCCCGTTGTTTACTTTTCCTGACAACACACTGCTTTTTCTATGGATCCCTCTCTTTCTTCACGTTCTTTTTCCTCTTTAGATTGTTCCTTGGTGCTAGGATTTTTCTTCTTTTTCTTTTGTATACGTTGGAGTTCAAGGAGAGGGATTGAAGAAAAATACTTTTCGTGCAGGGGAAGGAAGTTTCTGCGGTGGGGTTTACCCCAAAAAATATTCGTACTGCTCATTAACCACTTTTTTATTTGAAAGACATTAAGACGTCTATTTTCTTTCTACTGTTTGTATGTAACATTTGGGTGAAGCCCATGAATGACATTGCACATCATTCTTAATCTAGACCTTCATAATATCCATTAACTTTGTGAGCAAAGTTCTGCTCATCATTTATCTGATTTACTGGTGAAGAAGACAGGGAACTGTGATTTGTGAAACAGCCATCCCGGTCCCCCCACGCCCCACGTGGTTTTTAGTTACATTCATGACCTGATATATACACAATCGAACGAGTTTGTATATACACAGAGATCTTAATAGAAGATCAACATGAGGAATATAAAGAGCTAATAGTATATGTTCAGAGAGAAAAGAGGAAACAAGAAGAGAATGGTGTAAAGAGGGGAGAGATTCAGAGAGACCTATCGAAATACAATTAAGAGCTTTACCTAGCAGACATTAAAGGAAGAACATCTGAAATTTATAATCAAGAACCGGTTCCATACAAAATGTTTTATTTTTTTACTTGCCAATGTAAAACACATGTTTTCTACTTCTTTCTGATCCCATTACTTTTTCTTACCATTGATTTGACAGAACACTTGAAGCTCCAAGCTCTCGAATTGTTATAATTGAAGGGATATATGCTTTGAGTGAAAAGTTGAGGCCATTACTAGACCTCCGTGTGTCTGTCACTGGTGGAGTGCACTTTGACTTAGTGAAACGGGTTCTTAGGGACATTCAACGTGCTGGACAAGAGCCCGAGGAGATAATCCAACAAATCTCGGAAACGGTTCCGTTTCTGTTATTTTAATAATATATTTCAAGACATATCTGTTCCAAATTTTTTTATACATTTAGTTTGGCAACCAAGTACAATGAACCTTATGTCATTCTTCCAATAGGTGTATCCTATGTACAAGGCCTTTATTGAGCCTGATCTACAGACAGCTCATATCAAAATTATCAACAAGTTTAACCCGTTCGCCGGATTTCAGAACCCAACATATGTTTTAAAGGTAAACATTCTCTTTACGTTCCATTTGAATTGTGACTACAAGGTTACTTGTGAACTGCAAGCACAACTTTTGGGACTGATGCGTTCTAAATATATTACAGTCAACAAAAACTGTGACTGTAGACCAGATCAAGGCTGTGTTTCCAAATGAACACAAGGAAATTACGGAGGAAACTTATGATATTTATCTCCTACCTCCTGGTGAAGATCCTGAAGCTTGCCAATCATATCTTAGGATGAGGAACAAGGATGGAAAGTACACTCTTATGTTTGAGGTATGACCGATAAAATCCTTGTTTACATGCCGAGCATATCAGTTAGTAATAGTTGGACTACTTGTCACCTTTTTTTGTCCTGTCATTTTCAGATGGTAAATTTGCTTGATATTGGTTAAGCTACTTGGATCCTTCATATGATCTACTTGATTGTGATTGCATATATTCCATTAGTGAAGTAGCAAGAATGCTGTCAGCATGTACTGCCGGTCATTTACTGTATGCTGAATGAACTACCTTTTAAATTCTAGGTTTTAATGGTTATAGAGCTCGCTGGAGAAATCTGGCCTTAGTTGTCCTATATCATACACACAGAAGAAATATAGCAATCAATCTAATACAGATTAAGGCTTTTAAGTAGAATCCTACTGTTCTGTCATAGATATGTGGACACTAAACCATAGAATACAGTCTATTGTGTGACTAACTTCATTTTAACATTTTGCTGATATGACTTATCATAATATAATCTCTATCCATCTTGCTCTATTTGCATCTTGTCTTCCCCTGATAGAGCATTCCTGCACCTTGTTTTTGCGATGAAAACAAGATGTTGTAGTACCAAAATCGTTGATAAATCAGATCTTATTTGTCATTCTAATGTGAATGACATCTGACTCACTTACAAGGAAGAACCTCGAAGGAGAATCCAAGTTCACCTGTCACCAAAACTCAAATGCTGCGCTTCAGCTTGTTATTCCGCTTTCTACATAAATGAGCAGTCAAGAACTTTCAACTTTGGAATTTATTTCTGTGTTTCCTATTTTGGGTACATTATTGGTATCTATTGAATTCTTAAAGGTATTGTGCGGAATGTCAAGAAATAGTAATCTTGTATCATCTGAGGATTTTCATGTACTTCTTTCAGGAATGGGTGACAGATAGTCCTTTCATTATATCACCAAGAATCACATTTGAGGTCAGTGTACGACTTCTTGGTGGTTTGATGGCATTAGGATATTCAATTGCGACCATTTTGAAAAGGAGCAGCCACATCTTCTCTGATGACAAGGTTTGTGTGAAAACAGATTGGTTGGAGCAACTTAATCGTCGGTATGTTCAGGTATGACAGTCACAAATTACTTAGTTGCCCTTATCTTATTTTGATTTAATTTCTTTTAAATGTTTGGAATCATGATTTGCAATGTAGAGTTTTTTATTCTTTTTTTTTTTTTTCTCTTTTTATGTGTCTCCTGTTTTGAGCATTTGGGTTTATTTTATCTCATCTGGAATTCAGGTAAAGATATGTGATTGATCTCCTAAAGAATCTCTGTAAGGCTTTACCCAGTCAATGCATAGACTTAGAATGCGGCTAAGCCGTGAGTAATTGAATGTTTTGAGACTTGGCATGGCACAATCGACTAACCTTTCATTTTATTAATCTACTGGAAGAATCATTGATTTCTGGGGTTGAGACAATTGTTAGGATTGTATTTAGGAGAAATATCCAGTTTGGATACTTTCTCGCTCATCAGTCATCACTATCATTTGAGTGTTTACCTTAAATATTTTGTTTTTACTTAATAAATTATAAATGTGACATGAAGCATGCTGAAAATGAAGAAAAGGAGGAAGAGGAGTTCCCTAAAACTTCAGTTGAAGAAGTTTAACTAATATCAATGAAGAAGAAAATTTTATGGGGCTATTTTCTGGTGAATATGTGAGTTCAGTTTTAAATTTCCAAATTGCTGACGACTTAAGGAAAAATGTGAAGTCTTAGAAATGAATTTCCTCTTCCTCAGTTCTGTCATTTGTTGGCCTGAAGTTAATTGCTATAATTGTTTCCATTTTTTTCTTATGAAGGTGCAAGGAAGAGATCGTTTATATGTAAAATTTATTGCTGACTCTCTGGGTTTGGATGGTTCATATATTCCTCGCACTTACATTGAACAAATTCAGCTGGAGAAGCTTTTAAACGATGTTATGGTAAGAGCAATTTTAACTAAATACAAACTTTTCCAATGTTCCTGCCTGGTTCCGAGTATTACAGATTGTGCAGGCATTGCCAGACGATCTGAAGACAAAGCTGAGCATAGACGATGATTTGGTCTCAAGCCCTAGAGAAGCTTTATCCCGAGCCTCGGCAGATAGGAGAACGAAGTTTCTTAATCGGTAGGTCATAGGCTAAATTATTTTCTTAACTACTGCTCAAAGCAGTCTTTACGTATTGCACCATTATTTAGATGTTTTTATCCTGTCTGGAAACAACCACTACCTACTTATTTCTGCAAAAGTCATGGACTGAAAAAAACTTCATCTGTTCGCTTGTAACTATTGGCAGTGGTATCCCACATACATACTCAATACAACGAGAAAAACACCTGTCCAAGCTGACAAAACTTGCGGTTAATAGTAGAAGATATGATGGAAGAATAATCCCAGATTCTCCAGCACCAGTGGCTAACCAGGTAACTATTCTGAGAAATAAGTTCAGGTTTTTGTGAGAATTTAATGTCTCCACTATTTTTGTTACAGATTGAAGGCATTTTTGGTGCGTGAACTGATTTCCAGTTTTTTCTCTTGGTGTACTATGAAATTTCTTTTAGAAAATATTTTCCCTATTTTGGAGCATTTATTTGACATAAATTGCAAAAAGTTTAGCCCTAGTATAATATTTTACTCCAAGCAAAGGAGAAAGAGTTTCATTTACTGGCTTAGATCATTTCTGAACACCATTGATTGACTCTTTATCGTTTTTATCGACACTCCAAGAATATATTCACCCTTTCCTACTCTTTCCTCTTAGCGACTACCACCATGACTCACAGCCCAACCATTGATCAAAGTTATAGGCTTTCAATTTTTTTTTAGTAACTTAAATATTCCTTATATTAGATTGATGCAACTCGAACCAACATAACCTTTGGAAAAGTTTCACATCAGCACAAGGAAGTGAGTCCTCCATTAGGAGGTAAAGAGGTACTCAGTTGGATTTTGTGGTTTTGAGAATCACCAGAGTAAAACTGACTTTATAGCTTTAGAAAAGCAAGCCAAATGATGATCTCCTGGCAACCCTGGGCACTGGTGGCTGGAAACGCCTGCAAAAAACTGATGGATCCCTTTTATAGTCATGTAGAACAGCAAGAGAGTCTATTTTATGATTTACAATTATTCATATATATATAGATGTATAAAAAGCATATTTGGTTTATTTTTATCTTGATAAGGGACTTTTATTCAAGTCCTATAAATCTTTTTATTAGTCATACAAGGATCCATTTATTTTTACAAAAAGATAGTTTGTGACGTCTATATGGAGAACTTGGTGCTGGAGTCTTTACCAGCAAAGAGAACTGGAAAATAAACTGTGCACCGGAAATAGTATATTGAATATGCTGTTTTTCCTTTTCCATCTTCCTGCTTAATTTTATCATTTCTTGTACAACAGAAGAGTAGTTAATTGTTATGCTGAACTGTTTGTAATTTCTTAATCTTGCATTTTCCTGTTCTCTCTCGATCACTCAAGAAATGCTTTTTTCAGGGAGTTGTTTCTCAACTTTCAGAACAAATTTCTACGCTGACTGAGCGAATGGATGAGTTTACATCTCGGATGGAAGAGCTAAACTCAAAAATATCTGTCAATAAAATTTCTGCCAGCCAACAAAATTTGGCAGTGCATGCTGAGGCTTGCAATGGATCTGCACCCACTTCTCTTTTTGTGGCTGGGTTAGGCAATGGCTCACTGACGGGTTCTCTTTTACCTCATTCATCATCTGCTTCCCAATTGGCAAGGGAATCTTCTCTTATGGAAGAGGTATTTTAAGATTATCTTCTGCTCATCTTTGATACTAAGCAGAAACAAAAGGAGGTGGCGTGGGTACTTTGATATACTTTCTAAGACAATTGTTGTCCAAATCTTGCCTTTTGATCTATTTGACCAACTTTTAGAGTAAACTCGATTGTGGAATAATTCATCGTTTGAAAGTAATACTTACTAGAGATGCACTGAAAGTTAATGACTTATGTTTCCAAGTACTAAAAGATTCTCTAACAAGAACCATAATCCAAGTTTAACAGAATCGTCTCAAGAAGATCGGGAAAATGGACAATTTGGGACTGAGGGGTTAGTCAATTTAGACAATTATGCTTTTGATGCAAACATTTTGCGAGCAGGTACTTCTCATTGGGAGATCACAGCGTCAGATCATGCACCAGATAGACAATCTGAGCAATATCCTCCGTGAACTCAATGGAGAAAGATCTCGCCAAGGAAGAACTGATAGGACCGGAGGAATGGCTGAAGTTGTTGAATCAATTGGTGTTCCTCTGCTTCTTACTCTTGCTATTGGCGGTGTAGGTATCTTCTTGTTCAGGACCTTGTCATCTCAAAAATGACATATTCAGCTAATGCTACTGAAACAGTGAACTCGAATATGTACATATATTAAGAGAGAATTTTAGCATAAACGTATATGTTTTTAGCCTTGTTATCTTTGAAGAACCACAAATACATGACAGGATGAAATAAATTGTCTCTTGCAGATGGAGAGAGTATTTCTTCTTGGATGATTAGTGTAATGATAGAGTAGGGCTTGTATTGGTGCTATTTCCTGTTCAAATGTCTATCTGGTCCTTGTACCTGAGATAGCTCTTGCTATTTTATCTGCACAGACTGACTTCATGATTTTGAAGAAAAAAAAGTTTTCAATTAAATAAAAATAACAGTAATAATTAGTTTTTAGGTCCTTTTGATAGGAAATTCTCATTTTGTTAATTTTTTTTTTTTTTTTTTAAAAAAGATAAATTTTTTCTCGAAAATCGTTAGTCAGGTTCATTTTTGAAAAAGAAAAAAAAGTTAAACGAACACCTGTTGATTTTCTTAGAAGTTCCTATTTAGTTTTTAAACTGAGCTAACTCACTAATATAACGAATATTGGTATAATTTTATTTTTGAGCCGAGGGTCAACCAGAAGTAGTCTTTGAGTAAGGTTTGCGTACACTCATTCTCCCCAAACCCCACTTGTGCGACTAAATTACACTGAGTTTACTGGGTTTGTTGTTGTTTGTTGTTTACCAGTTCTTGAGAATGGAGATACTAGTATAATACTAGTTTCTTTTCTTCTCTAACGTAGCAAGTTGGGTTCTTTGTTGCTCCAGCATCTGCAAGATCCTGAAAACACAATGCTTTTACAATCATGACCTTAAAACACACTAGCTTTATATTGCCATTTTTTAATAAACCCGCTACTCACCAAACAGAAAATGAATTGGACAAGAGTAGCGCTAATATAATACTCAAAGTAATTGTCACAAACATGCAAATCATCTAACTATTGACAGGTCATCAATAATACAGTTTTTGATATCGCCAATCTTTTCTACTTGCCTTGTTCATGTCCTAGAGAAGTGGTTACTATTATCTCTCAAACTGTACATTTCAAAACAAGAGAAAAATTCTTACATTACTAAGAACCTACAAGAGCACTTATTTACAGAATCAGTAAATTAAGCCACCGTTCAATCACGAAGAGTCTTTATATCATCCATGAATACTTGAAGTTCCTCCGGCGTCGCACTCAGTAGGCCTACAAGATAATATGCAATATTTAGCGTGTAAATTTTATCAAGGCCATTGTCAGATAATTAAATTAAATTTGCCCGAATGCTCACCTTCATCATTGTTCGATCTGATCATTTCACCATTTGAAGTGCGAATTTTTTTGGCTCTGCGGTGCTCAGTGTCCTCCACCATTCTGGTTGCCAATTTCTCCACTTTGGATTGAAAATCTGATGCAGTTCGTACCAGTTCTGGCAGAAATGGCCAATTAAAAGAACCATATTCAATAACTTGAATTTAGTAGAATTATATCATTAAGAAGCACAAAGCCTGCAACGGAAAGTTTCGGGGTGATCTTTAAGGATTACAAATATGGAGTGCAATCACCATTTCAATTTCATAAAGGAATTATATAATAAGCTGAAATAGGAAAAGTTTAGAAGTAGAAGCTGGATGAAGTCGATTCCACTCTCAAATTTAAGAGAAATTAGATGATCAGCACATTATGCAAAAACACACACATGCCTACTTTTCTCACAAGCTACAACCACATCTTCTGCAAATTGAATCTTCTATTTGGCCAAAAATAGACATACAGTTTCAGCCCTCCTTCTATCTTCTTCCCTTCTTCGCTGTTTCATTGTTGCTAGGACATTACAAGCTATGTCAAGGTGCAGAACCCCAAAAACTGACCATACCCATGAGTCTCTGCAGATAATGAATTTTCCATAGTTGGCTGAACCTCTCTCGGAATGGAAGAGCAAGGAAACAATTAATAGCAAGGTGGAAAATTCCAAGCCACTCACGGTCTTGGCAAAGGAAGAAAGGTAACCTATATTAGTTGGAAAAGAGAAAACTAAAAAACAAACACCGCCTTGATTATAGTCAAGATCCAAGGCAGGTATAGTTCATATGAAAATCCAGATCATTTGCAGTAACACGTATCTCGGATCCGAAAAATAAAAGAGGGACTATCTAGTCATAAAACACCACATTCGTGCTATTTTCAGTAATAAAGGCTTGTATCCACAGAAAGGTGTCAGATTAAGTCGCTATTTTGCCAAAATGGTTTTTCATGACTCAAGTCAAGAAGCATATATGAAGTTGAAGCTTTACAGAAACATATTTACCTTCAAATTTCTCGTTCACTGCCGGTTGCTGATACAAATCCAACGCTTCAGTAAGAGAGGCAGCAGCGTGGCCACTTAAGATGGACTGCCCTTCGAGAGCTTGTAGTTCTCTGTTGAGCTCAGCAGACTCTTTTCCCACCTGGAGAGATCATAAATTGCAAAGGAAAAAAGTTATCAATTTATAAAGACATGAAGCATCTACTAATTTGCTGAGGATCCCCTACCTCAGAAATCTTGTTCCTTAAGAAATCCAACTTTTCATCTAGTTCAGGATTCTCAAAAGCATTAATATCGAATGAAGTGTCACCAGATGGTCCATCCTAGATAAACATGCCAAAAGTAATTTTAATTCATAGATAAAAGTGTATAGTAGCCATCAGCAGATAATGAATCATTTTTTAATAAATAACACAAATTATAAAATCCATGAATAGTAGTCACCGAGATTGAGATTTCATCACCACTCAGGCATTCTGCTCATCTAAAGAGCTCCATTTACTCCCAATCATACGAATTACCAATAGAAGATTGATGCTTGCTTATATTCCTTCTACTATCTAATAATTGTACATGGATATAACTGCAGGTTTGCGATAGTTGCCTCTTCAATTGTGCACTTTCATCCGGATGTGGAATGGAAAGCATGCTCTTTGACCCATATCCATATGAACAACTTGCACCAATCTTCTCCACTCCTACATTTATCCTTTTACTATTTCCTACTTAAAACTTTGGCAACGAAGTGGACCAAGCTGAATGACAGCGTTTTCTATCTGTATGCTATCACGGAAAGACTCTCACCAACTGGGCCAGACACTCCTATTTCTTAGGGAGACAGATGGTTTAAGAGCCAATAGACAATCATCTCACTATAAACAAATTATTTTTGTTCTCAAACTCCATATCTGTAACTTGACATGTGCGCTATTGAACAAAATTCGGCAGAATGATTAAACAGATCACATCCGAAATAAAGATTTTAGGGCTCAAATATGCACGTCTTAAACAAGGGATGGTATATAAGCATGGGCAGAGCTAGTGGAGTGATGTCGTGAGATAATTCCATATATTTTGACATCATTTACCCTACTCGCTTTTGGTTTGGATGATAATTTGTGCGACGATTGCGCTTAATAGAGCTTATTTCATGTGTAGGAATGCTTGAACATCAATTGGAGAACAGTCGCATGAAATAGTACCTCAGAGCTACAAAATGGAGCAATAAAAGAAGACGTGCAAGACAACGAAAAGTCAGTGCCATAGGCAGTGCCTTGCACAGTAACAACAGTGCCATAGACGGTGCAAGGCATTGTCCAGGGCACTGTCATCAGTGCCATAGACAGTGCCTTGCCCCGAAAAGACAGTGCTACAGACAATGTCTTGCACCGAAACGACAGTGCTACAGGCATTGCAAGGCGCCAACAATTCAATCCAGAAAAAAGTTTAATTCCTCATTAGTATTGGACATGTAAATTCAGCCCTTATCCTATAAATACCCCTAAAAGTTAGTTTTTGAAGGTTGGACATCATTAGAGAGGGAATCGACCTGAGGAGGCAAAAACACACGAGGAGCAAGGAGGAGAATTTTTATGTGAGTTTTTCACTTCCTTCTTCCTATTTTCATTATTGGTTATGAATTCTAGTATTGTAGTTTTGCATACTATTATGAATAGCTAATTTGTCATCTAGGGTTTTGATGGAACCTTTTGTAAGATAAATTTTCGTTATGTTTTTATATAAGTGAACTGTTAATTTTTTCTACTTGTTCAACTACGTGTTTACTGTTGTTGATTGAATGACCATCAATTGACCGTACCTATTTAATGTGTATTGCTTGAGAGAAGGTACATATTTAGGTAGTTGTTAAACAGCATCACTACTAACGTATGTGAGAGATCAATACGGAGGGTTTAAAGGCGGGATTAGAGATAATGAAACCTTGGTGCGATCGTAGTTAGCGGTGAATTTGTGTCAGCTAGTGAAGTTCGAGAGAATATGTCTAGTAAATTGTGGTAGTTACTCGAGAGAGAATTACGACACCCGAAGTACTCACGATCGATAAAAAATACTTAGGCAAAATTATAGAAGACGTAGCGGGAAGGATTCCGACTTTTGAGGAAATCATAACTCTAGACCTCCTTAATCTTTTCTCCGACCCTTAGTATCCCTAGTTGCTAATTTACTACTTTAATTTGTCAGTTAATTAGTTAGATATAAGAATCTTAAAATTTATAACTTCAGAATTGTTTGAGCTTGTCTTCTTAGTGATAGTCAACAGTTGTAGCTAAACCTTAGTTCTCTGTGGGATTTGACTTCGGACTCTTGAATCGGATTATTTTTGCAGCGACAACTTATCCTTTTTAGGACTAGAGATGAGCGTGATCAGGGGGCGTAAGGGGGGGTTCATTAGACGAAAAATTCCACTGTGTATATAAGGTAAAAGTTTATTTTATGTGTATATATTAGATGTTGAACCCCCTTAGCTTCTTCACGTCTATAATTTTTTCAGTTTTTGAATCCCCTTGATGAAGTTCCTGCCTCCGCCACTATATATAAGTAAAACGGACGTGTTTAAAATTTACTAAGAAAGGGATTGGATTTCCAATATGCAGAAAATGAAGCAATACATTTAATATGACACAAGTTATATTTCTCAACCGAGGTAAAGAAAAAACATGGGGAACTAAAAATAATAGAGAACATACAGCTTTAGGCAAAGAGAACCCTTGCGGAACCTTAAAGCAATTGCGCAAACAGTACTTCTCCCATACACTCAACCGCTTGTCCAGAGTCAATTGGACCATGTTCTTAATTTGGGACACACCCTGCAAATAAAATTAGTTTGTCTATCAGTGGTCTGAGCTGCTTAAACTTAACAATATTTAATATAAAAACAAAAAACTATGAAAACCAACCTCTTTTAGATCTTCCGATCGATTTGCGCCTTCCGTTTTCAGAAGATTTGCTGCCTCTCTACAGAAGGTCATAAAGGAAAAATAAACGGCAATGGAATTCGACGACAATTAGTTAGACATGAAGAAGGGGAACTACTACTTACTGGTGGAAGAAATCAAAAGCATCATCAACTAACTCGTCGACAATATTGAGGGCCTCGTTGACGAAGAGCTTCGGATTTAGGTTCAGCGAATCGAACACTTTCTCGCTCTCGCTTCCTTCCATTTACTCGCTTTCCAATTTGCTCAAGGGTTTGGAGC
This sequence comes from Nicotiana paniculata, assembly GCA_005239505.1. Lineage (NCBI taxonomy): Eukaryota > Viridiplantae > Streptophyta > Magnoliopsida > Solanales > Solanaceae > Nicotiana > Nicotiana paniculata. The sequence goes on from ML334654.1 coordinate 60,743, forward strand.
TTCTGCAATTTCAAAATTCTTATTTCAAGGGGTTTTCTCTCTTTTTATTTTATTTTATTTGTGGCAGTGGCCCTTTCCCATTACCCGCCATCTAAGGTTTG